>LOJH01014623.1:1802-22201 GCA_001685095.1 Ellobius talpinus
ATCTATCTATCTATCTATCTATCTATCTATCTATCTATCTATCTATCTAGAGAGTGAAATATTCACAGGAAGAGGTGGGAGGTGAAAACTGAGTTTCTGTTAAATTTTAGTATTGTGAAACTTTCAGAAGAATCATCACTCTTGGTTTTGGGGCCAAAAGTGAAAGCACTGTCAGGGTGAGAGGCTTAGATGCAGACCCCAAGAACCAGTCTTCATGAGGCTGTTTCCATTCTGTCACCAGCCCTGCAGGTGACGGCTGCATTACATCTAGGGCCTATGGTACCCCTCTCTTCCCTCTCTAGATTATACTTATCTCCCCAGAAGAACTTTCTGAGAATGATTTATAATAAAATCGTGGAGGAGGGTCTTCTCTACCCCTCCTTGTCCATCTTTCTAACCAACCAAGGAATATTTGTTCAGAATTAGATCTGTTCTGAAATGAGTACAAGGTCACAGGGAACAGCTCAAAGAACACAGAGAGCAAAGGCTCTGATGGTCTAGCTGGGTTTCTGGTGTGTTTCTGTGTAATTCGTACTCCATCCCAGGACACCACTGAGGGGGACAGGGTGCTCTTCCAGTCATGCTGCGGAGACCACAGACATCGTTTCCAGCATTGTCACTGGGTAAACGACAAGGGTCACCCTCGTCCGTGTGACTTTCCTAACACTTATTACACAGTGCTGTCAGGATGTGATAGCATTGTTGTCTGAGACAACACTAGCAAGGTCGCCACACTAACAACAGCAAACTCTAGGCAAAGCACTGATAGGGTTATCAGACTTAAAGCTCAGAATGAAAACCACCACTGGACCACCACTGTCCCAGAGGATCAAGATCTTACAGTGTTTCTAAGATAGGGTAGTAATTCAGACCAGGCAATCTGACCAGAGAATCTACCCATTTCCCCCGGTTATCTTTTAAGTTAGTTCTACACAATGTTTTTTTTATTAACCTGCAAGATGATAGTGCAGAATGTATTCAGAACTTCCTGATTGATTAGCCAACTCCAGGGTCCCTGCTTCCGAGTTTAAGCCTATTCTCTACAGATAGCCATTGCCACCCGCTGGTGCTGCGGATGAACCCACAGCCTTGTACATGCTAGGCAAATGTTCTACCACTGAGCCAACTGAGCCAAATTCCCTCACTGAGCAAAGCTGAGCAGGCAGAGGAGTGATTTTGGAGTCACTTGTAGGAGAGGAAAACTAGAAAGAAATTACAAGGTGGACTTTACCTGACTCGTAAACAAACCCTATGGCTGAATGTTATAGAAACCATATGAGAGGAGCAGGTACTTGTGTGTGTGTGTGTGTTTGAGAGAGACAGACAGACAGAGAGAGAGAGAGAGGGAGGAAAGGACAGAGAGAGACAGACAGACAGAAAGGGAGGAAAGGACAGAGAGACATAAAGAGTGGGAGGAAAGGAGCGAGAAACAGAGAGAGACACACACACAGAAAGAGAGAGAGAAAGAGAGAGAGAGAGAGAGAAGGAGAGAGAGGCAGATGGGGGAGGAAAGGAGAGAGAGAGAGAAACAACAGAAACAACAGAAACAACGAGGGTTTGACTTGTTCCAGGCCTAAGACATCTTCTTTGTAACCTCAGTTCTGACCTTGTGGTTACTTATCCTATATAAGGGAGCACTATGGCAACTGAGAACACTGCCTCTTTTCACCCATCCACCAGGCTGCCACCTCTGTTTAATCCTCCCTAGTATTTAAACAGCTAATCTAGCGATGGTGATTTCCTAACAGTGTGCAGATCCTGAGTGGCTTGGAAGTGACCCACACGACCTTCATGACTGTATATTGGTGTTTCTTTAGTGGCCACTTATAGGACTTGTCTCTTGCCAACAATTGACGCATGTGCTGAAATCATTTCCAAAGGGAATAAATTGGTAAGGGTCTCTGTGGCTAGCATGTCTCATGACACTGTAAAAAAATGGAGAAAAGTTGTTTTAAAAACTGGTTCAGACGGATGCATATGAATCTGAAGATGCGTGACTTGTGTACTTATCTACCCAACACATTTGTACCAGGATCCTAATATGTGCCCAGTTCTGTTCTAGATAATGGTAAATAAGAGCCCCTTACCAACATGGAAGCAGCATCACTGTGGGCTGAGATAGGCTAGGTATAGATACAGTGCATGTCAGAAGGAGTCAGCTGCTAAAGGGCATGTAAGTGGAGAAGGATTCTGGGGTGCAGGAGTCATGCTAAATCTATCAAAACCAGCAACAACAGAACCAAAGTTGTGAGATTCAGTAGCTTGTATATGCAGGTCCGTCATCTCCAACAAAATGGACTTTGTTAACCTTGTCTTTCTGGAAGGGCACAGAGGCTGATGATAACCCAGTCAGGCAACAGGCTTGCCTGGGGCTGGGCCAGCTCCACAAACAGTTCAACCGGCCCTCTAGGTATCAGGACGTTTGCACCCAGTTTCTTGAGTTAACGTTTACTGAGTATCAACTTATGTAAGTGTGGACCCTCACTCTACTGTCTGTGGAAGGCGCAGAGCACATTGGCTCTGTATTAAGAAGCTTCACATGGACTTGGGCTCCCAGTGTTCTAAACAGTGCAAACCCTAGCGACAGCTCTCCAGTGGCTCATATCCACAGTCCCTATTTACACTCCGAAATCCCCAACAGCTCCAAACACTGCAAGCTTTTGCGGGACACTCACCTTGAAGAAACCAGTCTGAGCAGAACCCATTTGAAGGTCAACTTTAACTGGGTGTGTGCATCTGAAGTTGTGTGGTTTTTACATTTATTTTTGGGTTTGGTGTGTGCGTATGTGTTTGTGTGGCATATGTGTGTGTGTGTGAGAGAGATGTAATGTATGTGCATACATGTGTATGTATGTGTGTGCCCACACATGCAGGGGCCAGAGAAGGACCCCACATGTCCAGCTCTATTATTCTCTTCCACCTTATTCCCTTGAGACAGGGTCTCACTGATCCCAAAGCTAGACTGGTGGCCAGCAACCCCCAGAAATTCTTCTTTCTGTGTCCCCCACAGTTCTGGGCTCACAGGTGCATATGTGGCCATCACCTGACTTTTTAGGTGCTGCTGAGGATCCAAGCTCAGGTCCTCATGCCTGCACACAATGTGCTCTTACATGCTGAGCCATCTTCCCAGCGCCTGGTTTTTACATTCCCTACAGACTGCTATATATCTGTATCTCTGAGAAAACTACCTTCCATCTTTAATCACAGGGTGGTGGGTCATATATGCCAAGTAATATATGGTATGAGAATTCATGCAATCATTTTTTTCCAGAATTCTCTTTTCTGCAGTACATTTGGCCTTCACTCTACATAAAGGAACATAAACATACACCATTTGCTGTTAGGATCTCGCTGCTGCCCTTGATCTTCCTTTAGGGACAGGCATGAGTGATGTGATGGATGCTTTCCTGCTCTGGTGAATGCAACAGGTTTCCTTCTCTGGGTGTCTGGGGCCACAGAGGTTCTACCCGGCACGTCCATTCATCTTACCCGTGTGGGTGACTTGCTTTGAGTGGTTGTTTGTGACATCTGTTCAAAGCGGTGGCTTCTGTCCTATTTCTCCCTACGTAGAGTTCAGCCTTGGAAAAAAGTGACATGAATGTGGGTACCATTAGGTTTCCGCTCTGTCATCTTGGTTTTGTACTTCTTTGACAGAAAATCACGGGCTGAGTAATTAATAAGGGCAAGAAATTTGTTGCTCATAGTTTTTGGGGCTGGGCACGCCAGTATCAGATATGTTAGCTTCTCATAAGTACTTTCTTGATGCATTGTCCTGAGGTAGAAGGTGTTTCTTATATAGGAAGAAAGGGCAAGAGAGAAAGAAAAGAGAAGGAAAGAGAGAGACAGAAAGACACACACACAAAGAGAGAGAGAGACAGAGACAGAGAAAGACACACATGCACCCCCAGAGAGGGGGAGGAGGAGTCTGTATGTCTCCTCTCCTCTTCCTAAAGCCACTAATGTCACCATGAGGTCCCTCACCTCACACTGTAACTACTAACTGTAACTACTCCCCAAAGGTCACCTATAAATACCATTAAATGTGAAGCTCAAGATTAAGTTTTTAACACGTGCATTTTTCGGAGACACATTTAAGCCTCATCTCTAGCTGTTCATCAGAGATGGGCAACGGAAATTGGAAGGAAGAATTTAAGTGGATGGCTAAGTGTACCCTTTCAAAATACATTTCACTCTTTTAAAGACAAGAAAATCCCCTGGGTGTGATGGCTGAAACCAGTAAGCGCCCGCCAAGTCAAATTGAAATCCTCACTGCCCCAGCATTTTTAGACAGCACCCTCTTGGGTGCTTGCATGCATGGAAGTCTTGGGTTCAATCTCCAGCATTTTACAAAGACTTGTCAAGATGATGAGTGTCTGTATTCTCAGCAAGGCAGGAGGGTCAAAATTCAAGGTCATCCTCAGCTATATAGTGTGTTTGAGGCCATCCTGGGCTACATGAAACCATGCCTCAAAAACAAAACTTTTATTATATCAAGCTATTATCCTTTTATGTAAAAATTTCAAGACTTTTATTATGATGTTGAATGTTATTGAATGCACGGTCTGCACCTACTGAGATAACCCATTTTTCAAAAGGTCTATTCTTATTAATTTGTATGTATGTTATGTGTATGGGTTTGTGCATGTTAGTGCAGGTGCCATTTGAAGCCAGAAGAGGGCATTGGATCCTCTGGAACTGGAGAAAGTTGTGAGCCACATAATGTGGGAGCTAGGGATCAGACTCAGGTCCTCTGAAAGAGCAGCACCCACGCTTAATCTCAGAGCCATGTCACCTACCCACGTATAATTTCAAAGAACTCATCCATTCTGTTGACGTGATGCATTGCATCTATAAATTTGCCTGTGTTGATTCATAATTGTAACCCTGGAAGGAAACCAGCTTGATAACTGTGAATGACCGTTGTGATATGCTGTTATATTCAAATCCTTAATGCTTTGTTAATTTTCATCTATATTCATCAGAAATATTGGTCTGTAGTTGGTGTGTCTTTTGATAAGAGGGAAATACTGACCTCATAGAATAATTTGGAGAGGGCTCCTCTCTTTCAAGTCTATGGAAAAGTTTTGAGAAGAATTGGTGTTTTTCCTTTTAGACATTAACTCGTTTCTCTTTATGGAGAGGTTTTCTGATGGATGATCCTGGGAGATTCAGAATTTCATAACGCTTCTTTCTTTCACATCCTCAATTTTCTTTCCCCACCTTCAGTCCCAAACCCCTTCCCACAATACTGAGGCCCAAGCACTGGCATGACTTAGAAAAGCTCAGTGGGCAGATGCAGCTTCTTAGCGTCTTGGGGGAAGTGAGAGACATAAGCTTCAGGTGAAGGCTCTTTCCCCTGGTAAGAGCTCAGCCTGGTTCCCTTGGCTCCCGTCCTTAGGTTTCCGGAACCCGTGGGGATGGGAAGGCAGCAGGCTCACCTCCTTGATTCTTAGGATTTATACCTTTCTGTTTTGTTTTGTTTTTGTTTTTTCGAGACAGAGTTTCTTTGTGAAACAGTTCTGGAACTCACTCTGTAGACCAGGCTGGCCTCGAACTTACAGAGATCCGCCTGCCTCTTATTCCCGAGTGCTGGAATTAAAGTCCTGTGCCATCGCTGCCCGCTCTAGGGTTTATTCCTTTGCTGGAGAATCAGAGGTACAGGTGGGTGGGTGCCACTCAGTACCAGGTGAGCTTAAGTCTCCTCCAGGGCGAGGTAAGGGGGTGAGGATAGGTAAGGTGAGAATTAGGTGCTGACATATGTAATTGTGATTTAAAGGGCACTGAAACTTGAAGCTGTTCCAGAAAACGCCAAAGTGGTCAGGAAACTCAGTCTTTTCATGAAAATCCACAAAAGCCACAGGAAAGGCTATCATTGGCTAGGTTCCCAGGCCACCCGAACAGGCTGGGAGGTGGGGAAGACAAACCCCGCCCAAACCCTAGGAGGGTAGAGTTGCCTCTGAGGACTACTGGTCAACTTCCAAGACAGCAGAGAACCAGTCCAGTTCTTCTAAGGGTTTAAGAGGCAAGTTGCGGTTCTTTAGCCTTACATCCTGGCCTGCGCATCAGGATTGGGGTCTGGGTGCGAATCTAGGAGAAGCTCGAAAGTTAGAGGAAGAGACCAAAGCTCTTAAGTCAGGGGAAAGGGACATAGCTCTTGGGGCCGGCTGGATTTCGCATCAAGCGAAACCTTCGCCTCCAGAACCGGGGGTGGGGTGTCCTCTCGGAGGGGTCTTGGCAGCCCCCGGCACTCATCCCTGAGAAGCGTCGAGGAAGGGTGTTTCACCATGACTGAGGCCACGGAGCCCAAGGAGGTCGCTCTTGGTCCCCAGGAGCAACCTGAAGTTGCGAGGATTGAGGGTCTAGGAGAACCTGGGACTGCGGACCTGGAGGGGCGGGAAGCGAGCAAGGGAACTGCAGAGGCGCCCAGGGAGCTGGGAGCGGGCGCCGAAGCGACTGCCTCGGGGAAGGAAGCAGGAGGCTGTGGGCCTGACGGAGGGATCGGGGGAGCGCAGGCGCAGGACCAGCAGATTGGCCCCTGGACGGAGACTCCGAGCGCGAGCGGAGCGCAGGGTGAAGCTGAGGCTGCAGAGCGAGACCCAGAGGGCGCCGGGGTCCTGCAGGGAGCGGAGGAGGAGCCGGTCGCCCAGCAGGTGCTAGAGCCGAGCCCTGGGCTAGGCGAGCAGGGCGAGGCCCGGGAAATCCCTGGGGCCGATCGCCAGCAGCCGGAGGACCCTACGACCTCAGAGGCGTGGAAGGAGGTAGAGTCCAGTCTGGAAGAGCAGGGAGGCAGTGCACCAGGGTCGCAGATCAATACAGAAGCCCAGGGACCTGCAGGGGACAGGATGGACACAGATGCACCAGTAGGAGAGGCACAGGAGGCAGGGGGTGAGCCCCAGGGTGGAGGGGAAAGCAGCTCAGAGCCCCAAGCTGAGGCGACTGAGGTCGCAGCCGCAAAAGTCGGAGAGCACGACCCCGGGGAGCTGGCGGGAACTCCCACCGCAGATGCCGCGGGGGAAGCGGGAGCCCTGGGGAAAGATGGGTCAGAAGAAGCAGCTCCGGAGGAGGCCAGCGTAGACGCTGGAGAGAATGGGAAGCAGGGCGGGCTCCAGGAGGAGACCGGGGAGGAAGAAGCGAGGCCAGAACCAGGGTTGGAGGGACGCTGTGAGGAGGGCCTCCAGGAGAAGCTCCCCGACGGCAGCACTGAGGAGGAGGAGGAGGCCAAATCCACCCGGCCCGACCAGTCCCAGGCGGAGCTCAGCAACCACCTCGCTGAGGAGCCCAGCGCTCAGGGCGGAGAAGAATTGGAACAAGTGAATGGCCGCAGGCAGAACGGCCCAGCGTCCGAGGTGGGGGAGCCGGGACAAGAGCATGACATCACCCTCTTTGTCAAGGTAAATCCAGGGCGTCCCCAGGCCTAGGACTACCCTGTCTTTCTAATCTAGACCGGTGCAGAGCCAAAACTGTGCACAGGCGCTTCCATCACCAGCCAGAAGGGACAGCTAAGATTTCAGAAAAGTTAGGGCTGTGGATGCAGTTCAGTGGTAAACCTGAGAGGCTGCCTAGCGTGTGTGAGGTGCCAAGTTTCAACACCGCAAAAAAGTCTGCGGCACGAACCTGCAGAGTAAGGTTTGGGAGTCAGGTGCTCGAGGGTAGAAATGTTTGGAAGTCCAGTCTTGGGGTGTTCCTAGTCCCTTGTCCTGGACATCCCAACCGGCCCTTCTAGTCCCAAAGTTATTAAAGAATTAAGAGGAAAACAAAAAGAGACCCACCTTATTGGTCTTCAAAAGACTTCTGCCAAAGGAGCCTTTAGTCCTTGAAGTGAAAAGAAAAATGTGAACAGTTAGGTCCAACTCCAGACTTAACTCCCAGAGGCCCAGGGTTGCCCAACATTTTTAGCAGCAAAAAGATACTTCGTTTTGGCAGAGCAGATACGTGCGTTCAGGGGGCCAGTGGAAAGTCCCTTATGCTGTCCAGTTTATTGAACATTTTAAGATTTACTTTGGAAGAATTAAAGATGCTGGAGATGACATCATGGTCTGTGTAATACGCTCTCCCTTTATTCGGGAAGAAAGCCACAATTTCATTTTTGATGGAGCCTGTAGACACATGAGGAGGAGGTTTTGAGTGTAAACAGGCATTTTTTTTAACAAGGCTTCAAAATAAAAAAAATGGACAAAGTCCAGCAGTGGCTCACACCAAAAGCTTTGTTTAAAAAAAAAAGTTCTTCCTGGGACCTTTGGTCAGACCGCAGGAAGCAAGAGATTAATAGGACGAAGACTGCAGTCTGTGTAGGACTGTAATCCTCCAGAAAAATCTTTCAAGCTTATGGAACCACTCAGGTCTAAACCTCCTTGACTGAGACTTTAATAAGTAAAAGGAAAATGTTCCCAGGAGATTAACATCAGGATTTAGCCAAGCATCTGGGTGGCTAGGATCTGCCTGCGTTTCTAAATGGTGAGACGGTTCTCACACTCCGCACTATGTTAAAGACCCTAGGAGATGATGGTGAAGCATGATGGAGTCCAACCACATGCTGCAGGGACCGACTGTATGAGCGGCCGTGACTGCAGTCTGCTCCCTCGGGGGAGATTTTGCATTGTTCTGGTCACATGGCTGTGTGATTCCAGCCAACCTGCTTGGGTTGCAGTTAGGGAGTGAACTGCAGCTCTGACTGATTCCTCTCTGCTTCGCTGTCTGACCCTCTTTGATCTGTTTATTATAGAGTTTCAAGTAAACCCAACACAAGCCCTTTGTGCCTCAGTTTCTGCCCTCCTTGCTCTCTGGCCTTCCGTTAGCATTGTGTGTGTGTGTGTGTGGGAGGTCCCAAGTCATCAATGGCACCGCAGTGCTGGACCCCAGGGGAGAACCATATTCCTGGTCCTCTCAGCCTTGAACGTTTGCACGTATTTCACCCTCTGCACGTATTTCACCCTCTGCTCGAGTGGGGTCTTCCCCAAGAGTGCCCTGACCTTGCCTCCACTTGGCTGTCAGCTGCATGCAGGAGACCCCCTGCAGTCTTCATGTCCCTTTCCCTGGGCAGATTAAATGCATCATTAATTACGTCTCTAGTGCAGACTGCAGGTATGGAATTGAGGAACTGGCCAAATCCCGCCTCTCTCATTTTCTTGATGCTAGTTGTTTAATTTAGCAACAATACGGTACCTAGCCTCGGAGGGTATTAGGAAGTCTCAGGAAGAGATCCTGTAAAGCCTTGGAGTTGTGCAAGGCTCTGCATTAGCATGGTGCTAATGTGGCTCACCGTGCATGCTCACCGTGGCCCTTGCTCTCTTCCCTCCAGCTTTCTTTGATAAGATGCTTTCAGCTCCTGCCATTTTTTTTAAAAAAAATATTTTTATGGTTTATTTAACTTTATTTTATGTGCATTGGTGTGAAGGTGTCAGATCCCCTGCAACTGGGTCTTCAGACAGTTGTAAGCTGCCATGTGGGTGCTGGGAATTGAACCCAAGTCCTCTGGAAGAGCAGTCAGTACTATTGACCACTGAGCCATCTTTCCAGCCCCTCCTGCCATTTTTTTTTAAAAGAGACTCCCTCTAGGTACTGAATTTTCATTTGCTAGAGATTAGAATGTTATGAAAACTCAAACAATGTATCTTTGTGGATATTGTGTTTGGTATAGGCAAAGGTTTGGGTAGCACTGAGGGAGCTCGTTCATGGTCCGTGTACATAGGATGTGGGTTGGCTGAGGGAGCTTGCTCATGGTTGGTGTACGTAGGATATGGGTTGGATGATGGAGCTCATCCATGCTTGGTGTACATAGGATATGGGTTGGCTGACTCCAAACTCCCTGTTTGTCTTTACTCTTCTTTAAGAAAACAAATGGATTTCCCAACAGTGAGGTTGGATAGCTTCTGAGGGTCACTTGAGACCCACCTCATGTTGATAAGGCCTCTTGGTTTCTGCTGATCCTTCCAATTGTTCTACCTGAGGAACAAAGAAGGAACAAAGAAACCCAAAGCAGCAACAACAAAACCCTTTGTCTCACGATATCTTCTAGATTTGTCACATTGTTTTGGAAACCCTGCCTTTAGGTCAGAATTACATTTTGTTACCAGTTCAGGCTTGTCTAGTTCTTGCCCCGCCTCCTGCATGTGGACTCTGCAGTCCTCAGTGGCAGGCTGACCATCTTTGTCCCTGCGTTAAGGCCTGTGCTCGCGGTGCTTTTCCTGGGGCTGACCGGCTGCTGAGTTCCCAGAGATGTTCTTTGAAGTCTGGCTTTAGGCTCCAGCGAATTCTTCCCTGCACTGCACTTTGTCTGCATCCTGTCCATGGCTTTTTTCCTTTTAGTGTTTTTCTTATTTTTCAAATATACTAGCTATAACAATTTATATGTTATGATACATAAATTTATTTAAATACAATTTATTATACTATGTACTAGACCGTATCCTAACGACCCGGACTAATAATCACAGCTTTAAGTGGGCTTATAATTTTGGTCATCTGATAGATTGTATTGCTCATGTTATGAGAGTTATCATGTTAATAACTTGTCATTTATTTTATCCTATTAATATACAATGATGTATTCTTGTAAAGGAGCTACCATGTGCAGATGTCAAGGAAGACTCCCTTGAGTTTTTGCTTGTCAAATTAATGGCTAATCATTAATTGCTAATCTTTTTTTCTTGCCTTAAAGAAGAGTTAACTAGGTTACCAAATATATTTAGTAAGAGACATATTTTTCGTCATCACTCAGGACTAGGAAAGAACTTCGTAACAGCACACGCTGGGGGTGGGGGTGGGGCAATGATCAACAAACTACATAACCACAGTGGTTTAATCCTCAGGGAAGTCTGGTTCACAACATTGTTTCCTCAAATCCAGCCTGTGTTCTCTGAAGCAGCGTTAGGGCTGGGGAGTCTGAGATATGGCTTTCCTGGCAAATTCTACATGACTTAAAAATCTTCCATATGATCAGTCTAAGCATTCTCAAGCTACATTTTCTACAATCACATTTAACTAGAACATACAGGTGTAATAGAACCTGTGGACTTGCCTGGACCATCAGATGTGGACTTCAAAAACAAAAAAACAAAACAAAAAAACAAAGAAACTGAAATCCCATGAAAGTAAAGTAAAACTCAAGGAAGATGTGGCTCTTGGCTGTGTCATCAGAAGTGCCAAAAGTAAATAAACTAATTAAGAGACTGTCAAGCACTTTAACACTACATAACTGGACAGGATTATATCAGGATCTACTTTTTAGAGACTACTGGTCGACCAGTAGGCTACCACTCCCTGTGAACATTCCGGAGAGAACATGTTGAGACCTGTCCTGTGGAACTTGGTCTCTAGGGAACCGCCAGGGGAGGTTATTTTCCCCACAGTGTGAGTACTATGTGTTTGGAAGGGAAAGGAGCAACAAAGCATCCTACAATTCTGGTCTTTTCATTCTGTGTTTTCTTAGTGTCTTCTAAAACTGCTTTGAGAATGATGTACTCATCATTGAAATGAGCAATGTGGCTTAGTGGAGTGATAATGGAGGATGAGAAATTATGCTTCCCTCCTCCAACAGGACACAGTAAACATACGCACTGTGATGGGGTGAGGTGGAGGGGATGGGTGACCACACCCTCCACTAATCTGAATGAGATAGGGCCTACTTGATTCAACCCTCCAACTTGGCCCTGCCATGGGCTCATGCTCCTCCTTCAGTGCCTGCTTTCTGTGATGATAGGTGAGCGCCCAGACTGATGGTTTCAAGGTGGCTAATAGTGAGAGAAGCAAGTTCTATACACAATCCTAGGTCCCCCTGACCCCAGCCCAGCATGTCCTTTGGAAGAGGAATAGGCTGTATTCCCTCTGAGGACATCTTGGCTGTAGGGTTAGGGATGCCACATTATCCCACAGCATCGAGCAATTGCATCCACCCAGCAAAGCTTTTCTTCCAGCAGAGCTAACCCGGGTGACTGATGTTGGGAAGGCCACCAGGAGCTGTGTGCTCAGCAGCAGTTACAGGGGGCTGAAACAGCTTTTTTTTCCTTATGTAAGCAACAGGATGCATCAGTTGGCAGTGCTAACAAGAGCAGGGTCTGACAATCTGGGTCCCTTCTCCCTTTGTCACGGAAAGATGACCTCTTCCACCTGTATCAGACCTTCGCTGGAGAGTTCTGACACAGGCCAGCAGCCTTCTCCTCAGGCCCACTCCTTACTCCTTTTACCTGGAAGTGGGTTTTCCCTCTGTTCTATTGGCTAGAGCTGGCTGATGACCCCTGCCGGTCCAGACCTTTCCAAGACACAGGCCAGTAAGGAGACAAGTTGGTCCAGTATCTGTACATCTGAAACCCAAGACTAGCTAGTCACTTCTAGATATCAAAAGAAAGAAGAATATTTTAGGACCATGCGAAGTAGATGAATTAAGGTTTCATCAGCCCCCATAGAGGTTTTCAGAGCCAGCTATGATTATCCCCAAATGACCTGTTTACGACCGCTCCTACTCAGTGACACCAGAACTGAGCCGTTGTTATGGACACTGTCGAACTCAAAACCTGAAATAGTTACTGCTGGATCCTCTAAGAAACAGTTTGCTGACCTCTAGGGATACCAACTCTGGGCTGGTGCCTGAGGTAGACACATCGCCATGTCCACAAAGCTGGGGTTGATCTAGATGGAGAAAAGGTAGCAGACTGTGGAGAATAAAGGACCCTCAGGTTCTATGAAGCACTTCTGTGAAACAGATTCTGCTTTTTTTTGAAAAGATAAAAATTAGCATAAAGGAAAAAGGAACATAAAATCTATAATACAATGAGAAACAAGTCTTCTTCCATCCCTGAGTAAGAGTTTTCCAGCTTGTCTCCCTAGAGATGACTATTAAAGGTCTTTCCAGAGACATATGTTGTGCATACCAAACTCGTATGCAAATTCCCTCAGATTTGCTCTTAAGTGCTTTGTAGAATTATGCCAATCCTTGAACTTCAAATACTTTTTGTTCAGAGTCACTTGGGCACAGGAATTTTGGAGCTGCTAGGGTGGGATGTAGTCAGGATTCTGGCTGGGGTGAAGGACTGACAGAGGCAGAGAAGCTCTTTCCAAGATGGCAGACCCACTTGCTTCTTTGTAGGAGGTTCAACTCCTTGTCACGTGGGACATTGTTGTGCTGTGTTCCGGTCTTCCGGCCTGGCTCGTGGCTGTCTCTAGAACAGGAATCCAAGGAAAGTCAAAGAAAAAGCCGTAATGCCTTTTATGGTTTCATTTCAAAAGTTACACAGTACTGTGGCTGAGGACATAGCTCAGTTAGCAGAATATCTGCCTGGCATGCTCGAAGTCCTGGGTTTGATCTCTACTACCACACAAATTGAGCCTGGAAGGTGGAGGCAGAGAAAAGAAGTTCAAGGTCGTCCTCCACTATATACCAACTTTGAGTCCTGCTGGCTGCATACAAGACTCTGTCTCAAAAAAAAAAAGAAGTGTGACTTGTAAGTTATTTTACTCATCAGAATGGAGTTACCAAGCCCACCCTTCAAGAGAGTGGTGCCAGGCACCACCTTTTCAAGGGAAAGTCAAAGTCTTTGTGGATATGTATTACAAACGCAATTCTAGTTGTATTGTCTCTTATGAAACACGTCATTTTATTTCAGTTTGTTAGCAGGTTCTTAGAAATCATCCTTTATGCTCGTTAAAAATGCCCTAGTATTGTCATGATGGATGCACTCTGATCAATCCTTCATGCATATGCAGGTGTTTCCCTTTTGTGATACACTAACCAGCACTGTACTGAACATCCTTCCAGTCAGGTAGCAACACCTGGAAGTTAAGTTTTTAGGAATGGCATTGCCAGGAGAAAAGGGTAGCGTGTGTAGCCTGATTTTCCTCCTCCAAGATAAGCTATGTAAGTTCCTCTGACATAGGTCCTGCCGGCAGGCACTCTGCTATCCCCATGGCCTTCCCCACTCAGGTCCTGAGTTATCAAACACTTTGGCTCTGAAAGGTGAAAATGGTGCTGTCAATTAATTCAGGTTTCTGTTTATGATGCAGTCAGTGAGGCTGCTTTCCCATGTCTGAATCTCCTGCCTCCCGCTTCCTGGGGCTGATTGTGTAGGTCCTTTGTCGGATTTCAAATGGGCATTGGTTTTATTCTTCCTGATTTTTGACCTAAAGGAATCAGATGTTTGTCTGTCTTCACATGTGCTCTGCTTCCTTTCATGGGAATGTATTGGCTGTGGATTGGGGTGACCTGTTCTCTGGTCATGTCTTACCATCCGTGCTTGGGAATCAGTGTAGGCTTCTCTGGCCTGGACATCTCTCACTTCATTTGCTGCCATGTTTAAGTGCACTCTGGTGTGTTATACTCCGTAACTTCTTAAATGCCTAGGGGTTCCCTCTTTCACCCTTGATTTCTCCTTTTGGTTTTAATCAGCAGGAACATTTGGCAAGCAGAAGGGTGGGGGTTTTGGGCGGGCACCTGGAGACAACCTGCTGTGTGTTTGTTGTTTGTCTTTTGTTCTCTCTTTTTGGACACGGGATGCAGCCGCCCAGCAGGGAGGAATTCACTGTGTATCTTCACCTGGTATTCTCAGCCTCGTTTCCTGCAGGACCCCTACTGCATCTCAAGCCACAGTAGGTTGCAGGGATAAGATAAGGGATCAGAGCAGGGCAACTGCTGCTCCCATCCCCGAGGTTGAGGTACACACAGTGTTCCAATGTGGCACAGGAGCAATGGCCAAGGTATTGGGTGCATCACAGCCATCGTGTGCATTGGAACAAAGGTGTTCTTGGTCTGGATATGCAGAAAATTAACACTTTTTCTGGTGCCTTTGGTGTCAGGACCTTGGAGGCCAGTTCCAAAAAAGCTGGGAAGATGCAATCTTTCCCCCGCCTTTGCTTTCTTTGTTTGAGCTCCAAGCTGAAGGCCTTCTACTCTGTTCCCATGGATAATCAGGCTACACGAAGTTTTAGATTGTGCTCAATGGCTTCTCAGCATCACTGAATTCTCCAAACAGAATTCAATACTTAAGAAAGCTCAAAGGTGGCAGCAATCAGTTATGAGGGGCCGGTCTTGGTTCATTGACATTTTAACCAATGTATTATGACTCTGAGTTGTAAGTGGCAGCCCTGATGGAAGAGTTGCTGCAGATGTTGGGGTTGCTAAGGTGAGTACGTTGTTCATAGCTCTTCCTGTCACTAAGTGTAAGAACACAGCTCCACTGCTCCCAGGCATCACTGAAGTTTTCTTGTGTGTTCAAGTTAGTCAAGGGCTGAGTCGATGGATTCTCATAGTGTGGTGGGTTAGATACGACTCTGTACCCAGTGTTTTATTTAGGCCACCAAGCAGCTCCCAAGTCATGACATAGGGACTTATTAGCTTTGAACGCTTGGCCCTTCTTAGGCTCATTTCTGGCTGGCTCTTTTTAACTTAGATTAACCCGTTTCTCTTTTGCCTCAGGGATTCTTACCTTTCTTTCCTTCTGTATATCTTACTTTCATTGTTTCTCCTGTCTGTCTGTCTGTCTGTCTGTCTGTCTGTCTGTCGGCTGCCTGGCTTCTGGCCCCAGGCATCTCTCTTATTCCTTCCTTTCTTCTTCTTTTCTTGTTCTTTTTCTACTGGAGCCTGCCAGTCCCGCCTGCCCTTTCTCTGCCTAGCTATTGGCCATTCAGCTTTTTTATTAGACCAATCAGGTTTCTTAGGCAGGCAAGGTGGAACAAAAGCAACACATCTTTACACAATTAAACAAATGCAGCATAAACAAATGTAACACATCTTTGCCTGGTTAAATATTCCACGGCATGACTCTGTATTCTGTAACATGCTGGCCACTGAGAAATAGGATTGGCTTTTCCTCCCTCTGAATCTGATTTGACTTTTTGTCCCCCATGCCGACTGGTAGAATATGATGCCTACAATGCTGTTGTTGGTGATCCAGGTCCAGTCTGGGTTTTTATTTTTTAAATTCCTTATTTTTTTTTTTGCTTCTTATTCAAGGAATTGAAACAAATGCTCTAACAGATTGCAAAAAGTAGCCATGAAGTGTTACCACAGTGAACCACATGAACAGGAGGACTCAAGGGCCATGATTAATCTTGAGGTTTTCTTTTCTGGGGTTCAGGAAGAGCCAGAGTTTGGCTTCTAAGGGCTGTATCATAGGTGGTTCTCTGTTTTGATAGATGGTCTTAGATTAGGCAAACCTTTGCTCACGATACCTGTCCCTTCCTAGAGGAGTCTGATTTCAGTACTATGCAACCCAGTTATGCAAAAGCACAAGATAAATAAGCCTAAGGCAAATAGGAGATTCTCCTAAAAGCTCACTCAGATGACAGTTTGTCTCACACACGCACACCTTGGAACCAGTCTAGGCTGGATTGGCTCATCGCCTGTAGTTCCCATGTTTGTTTTAGGGTGCCTTGAGTGGAAATGGGGCATTATCACGGAGCTGTCAAGGAGAGCAACTTACTTCCATTGTTAAAGTCAGATATACATGTGCTCAGTGCAAATGTAGATCGGTTCAGGTGGGGTCCTAGGTTGCTGAAGGGTTGCTAGGCACATTGTTCATAGAGAGGTATGCGCATTATGCTCAGGTAATGTCTAAGCTGCCAGACGCTTTGTTAGGAGGCAGATGTGTGCACAGTCTAGGCCAAGTACAGCCCCAGGTTGCTGTCCCCTAGCTGCTGTCTCAGTGCTAGGTGCTTTTTGCTGCTGAAGATTGCATGGCTCCTGCCTATTTGCTGGTGACCCTGAGGTCACCATGCTGGAGAGGCCCCCTTCAGGCAGTCCATTTGATCATTTCGGCTGAACTCAGCCTACAGCTGTGTCCACAAGGCAATGGACACCCGTGGGAAGCCACATCATCTTTCCTACGACTAACCCATGCACAGGCTGAGCACTGACCAGCTTATCAATGCCATGCGGGGTGCAAGCATCACTTGGATGGCCGTGTCTAACTAACCCATGAATGGGCTGAGCACTGCCCAGCTTATCAGTGCCATGCGGGGTGCAAACATCGCTTGGATGTCTGTGTCTAACTAACCCATGAACGGGCTGAGCACTGCCCAGCTTATCAGTGCCATGCGGGGTGCAAACATCGCTTGGATGTCTGTGTCTAACTAACCCATGAACGGGCTGAGCACTGCCCAGCTTATCAGTGCCATGTGGGGTGCAAGCATCGCTTGGATGGCCGTGTCTAACTAACCCATGCACGGGCTGAGTACCGACCGGCTTATCAGTGCCATGCGGGGTGCAAACATCGCTTGGATGGATGTGTCTAAACTACCCAGCAGGGCTGGCGAGGCGGCTCAGAGGGTAAAAAGCACTTGCTGTGCAAGTTGGAAAGCTGAGTTGGATGCCTGGGTCCCGCAAGGTGGCAGGAGAGAACCAGCTCCTGTGTCTCCAGACTTCCACGTGCATGCTGTGGCACGTGTGCAGCTGAGCACGTAGGCACACATACTGTTTCTAAAACATCACAAGAGCTGACAAAGCCATCGCTTGAGATTCCCAACTCTGGGACAGTCTGTCACGTGGCAGTTGGTGATGGGAATATGTAAGCTCATATCTTTTCTAGGCTGGTCCAATATGAGCAGATAAGAAGGAAGGGCCCAGATGGGAGGGATGGAAGGGGCCAGAGCAATAGCAGGCGGTGTGCAGAGGAGGTGGCTCCCCGTCACTCTCAGTCTTTCTATTCGGTTTCTGCATTTCCCCCCTTGCAGTCAGTCTGGGGACTAAAATACGCTGTCACTCAAGAGCTTAGAGCGCAGGGTGTGTAGCAGCGGGCTGCGTTAGCAAGCAGGCTTTCAGGACAAGGTGTTCCTTTGTTGTCATAATTCCTTGTGAGAATTTTACAAGGAAATAAGCTTTTCATCTCCATGTAAAAGCTCCGGCTGGTATTGGGCCATATTATTAACTCAGGATTAAAAATAGCCCTGCATTTTCCGAGCTTAATTCACATAAGGAAAAAAAATGTCAAGGGACATTTTATTTGTTCGCTTACTTTTCATGACTTGATTTTACTTGCTGTGACAAGGAGCACCAGCATCACTAAGCATTTGAAAGCCGAAAGCTATGTGGTTAGGCAGTTGAGCTATGTGGGTCAACTCCTTGATCTCTCTAATAATAAATTAATCATTGCAATAGTTGACAAGAGTAAATACTATACACAGTTTAGACTACATTTAGAACGAGGGGGCTGTTTGAAAAGGTAACTTCTGAGTTTCATAGTCTTGAAATCTAAAGGGTATTTAGGAGTGGGTTGGAGTGCTGTTGAGTGGAACCAGTTCTGAGTTAAACGGGGAGGCGGGCTTTCGTCCTAATAGTGCAGACACATTTGACTAGCAGTGGGGGACAAAGCACTGGCTCCCCTCCCTCCCAGGACCGGCTCACTGTGCAGACTTTCATTTGAGGGGGAACAACGTCCACTACATGTTTACTTTTGCTGAAATAAACCTTGCTTCACTTAGGTCAGTTTCCCCCTTTATGATCCTAAGAGAAGTGGGACCCCTGATATTTGTGTGGCGGTCCTGTCAAACAGGACAGTGAACAATACCGAGGGTGTGGGGGTGGCCACTTGAGGCCACCATGGCCTTTCTTTATCCTCCTCAGGTGGCAGGCGCCTGCCCATCTAGCTATTAGCTCCTCTGCAAGGAGTGTCATCTCCGCCTCTGCTTGTTGCTTGTTGCTGTCCCTGCTGGGGCAGACAAGGGACAAGAGGGACACAGAGTCAGCCGGGTGGTTTCTGTTGCTGTTTGTGAGGGTCCCATCCCCTCTCTAAAGAAACCGAAGACTGGGCTGGAGAGATGGCTCAGTGGTTAAGCGCACTGACTGCTCTTCCAGAGGACCCAGGTTCAATTCCCAGCACCCACATGGCAGCTCACAACTGTCTGAAGATCCAGTTGCAGGGGATCTGACACCTTCACACCAATGCACATAAAATAAAGTTAAATAAACCATAAAAAATTTAAGAAAAATAAAAAAAAGAAAGAAACCGAAGACTTTCCAAGGTGTCTGCAGACAACTTTCTGCGTCATGCCTGCCCTCTCTTTCTCCACTTCAGGATGGTCTGCTCGGGTTCCCCACAGCGGCTTCACCCTGTTTCTGACTGCCTAGGGTACAATGGGAACTTTAGCAGCGGGAACGGGGAGGGAGAGCAGAGGCCTTGGTGGTGGGTCTCTCAAAAGCAATGCCATGGAACAGCTTGCCCTTAGTCTGCCTGGGAGACTCACAAACAGGAATTCTAGAACACGAGGGGAGGAATCAGATTCTGAGGCCTTTGATGCCAGCATCTCCCCAGAGCCTGGTAGTTATTTCATGGTCTCTGCAAAGGTGTCCTTGTCTCCTGCAGCAATGGTGAGCTTAGTTGGCAAATATGATGGTATGCATGATATTCTAGTTGGGGCCCCATGCTTTTACCTCACACTGTCTGTTAGCATCTTAAGGGTTTGTATATGCGTTGGCACTCTCGGGCTCTGTACCCTCCTTGATCAATTTTGGGTTTGTTTGGACACTGACACAAAAGTTGTTTCTTCAGACGTTGTCACAGAAGATGATTCTCTATGGCATTGCCTCCATGAAAAAGTCAGTCTGTGGATTCTGCTCACTCCATTCCTATGGGATTATACCCTCTGCGAATGCATGCGTCCTCCTAAGAGGCATCCATGGATGTTTCTGTCTGAGAGTTTAAGCCTGAAGTCCAGAGCTTCAGGACTCTAAGCCTGTGGTGCACGTTACCCTGGGTGACTAGCTTTTGGGTTTGTAAATTTTGATAAAGCTCTTGCTGCCTGCACTAACAGTGTCTGAATAGGCAGATGGAAAGAATGATAAACTTTCCTGTTATTATATGGTTTATTCATAAGGACAAGTTCACAGAGTGTGTGTTTGGCTGTGTTTCTAGAAAATTCTCCACTGTTGGTAGGAGCTCTGGGTGTTCTTAAGGGGACCAGAGACCCTGTCAGGAAGAGTCTCAAACACTGTGGAATCTCTGGGTGTTCTCAAGGGAACCAGAGACCCCGTCAGCAAGAGAGGAAAACATATCAATGTCCAGAAGCGGATGCTCATTTGGTGGGCTTGCCCTCTCCTCTGGGGCTGTTGTCATTGGCCCCTCGGCCTTGAAGATCTGTTGCTGCATCAAATGTGTGGGCAGAGTGTCTGCCAGAGCCCTAGGAGGCTGGGATAGACACTGAATGCCCAGAGCTGCAGTTATAGACACTTGTGAGCCACCATGTCGGTGCTGGGAACTGAACTCGGGTCCTTTCAGAGAGCAGCAGGTGCTCCTAACCACTGAGCCACCCTTCGTCCCCTGAAACTTTATTTTTAAAATATTATGTGTTTTTAAAACAATGTAGGCCAAGGGAAAGCTTAGCCCCTCACTCTTGTCCCTGAAGCCCCCTTGTTTGTTTGTTTTTCCCTCCCTTCCTTTCCTTCCTTCCTTCCTTCCTTCCTTCCTTCCTTCCTTCCT
>LOJH01014624.1:1128-17861 GCA_001685095.1 Ellobius talpinus
ACTCAAATGGACTTAACAGACATCTATAGAACATTTCATCCAAACATAAAAGATAGTTTCTTTTAAGAACTTTTTCTACATAGCAAATAAAATCTCTCCCACTCTTATAAATCTACTGACCTAAGTGAAAACAGCAAAACTTACAATCTGGTAAACATTTCAATATTTTCACAAATTTTGCAGCTTTTTTTTGAGACAGTGTCTTACTATGTAGCCCTGGCTGGCCTTTTGCTCACTATCTAGACCAGGCTGACCCAGAGATCCTTTTGGCTCTGCCTCCCAAGTGGCACTGGAGGAGTGTGCCACCATGCCAGATTCTAGCTTTTCGTTTGAAATCCAAGTCATAGTTTATCCGACCACACACTATAATTAGCATTGCAATGCTTATTTATGAGATAATTTCTAATATGCCAAATTCTCTCAGAATCCTTAGCCCTCTAATTAGCACAGATAATGGTGTTGCTGTGGCAGACTTGATTATACTATTTCCATGTTTTGCTGAATTTTCCAAGCTTATAGTTACTTGCTAATGGAGTAATCCTCCTGACTGTCATGCTGGGTTTTTTTTTTAGTTCTAAAGTTGGGAATTGCTGGGGTTCAGGTGGGTATGTGGACCCCCTGCCCATAGATGCCAATGAGCCCCTGAAACTGCATGCACATGGACCAGCTTCACCAACCTAGGCTTTCCCTTCTCTAGCTTGACTGAGGCCTTTGGTCATCTAGCCAAACTGCACATTACTAGGTTATAATTTAATTAACCTATTTACTGCTTGATGGAATTCCTTTGTATTCTTGCCACAACATATTTAGAAAATTAAATAACGTCTAACTGTACTGTGTTCATTCTAATGACAGATAATTCTTGTTTTCCAACAAAGGATGCTTTTTTCATGATTCCCTACCACAGATGTATATTTTTGGAATTTTTTTAAATGACATCATTTAATGAATGGTAGTTAATTTGTAATTGCTTTCTTTTGGTTGCCAGAGGATAAATTTAACCACCTATCATAGTTTCTCATCAGCTGGGGATAATCAGTGCTACACATTAGGTTGACATAATTCCAACCCAAGTGAGAGAAATCGCTTCTGTTCACATGAAGCTTAGTCAGAGGCAAACACGTAATGCCTTTAGTCTTATGGCAACCTGACGATGGTGCTTCAGAACCTCATCATCCCCCATAGACATCAGGGTAGGAGCCACAGCTCAGTCCTACTGAAGCCCTACTTCGTTCTTTCTCAAAGCCTAGCTCTCATCGTCTTGGGATGACTCTGAGATGCTTCCATAAGTGTAAGCTTTACTCTTTGTGGACATCTGGTTGACCTTACTTCCTGCAGTTCCTTGCCATTCTCCTCTCTTCTCTCTGGTTTCCCTCCTTTCACCAAACTCGTGCTTGGAGCTGGAGACATGGCTCAGCCGTTGAGTGCCTTCTGTCCTGAGTTCATTCTCCAGTGCCCACATCCGGCAGCTCACATCACTAGCACCCGGAGATCTGATGCCTGTGCTCAAGTCCGCATACCCCCCTTTTCCATATACACGATGAAAAATGTGCTAACTCTTAAAACGGTTGGCTTTCTTCCTCCCTGTAAGCATTTTAAATGTAGCAGGTAGGAAGCACTCATTCTTTCTCCCTTTATGCCAATGAATGTGACTTATTTTCCCCTTTCTTGCTTTTCCCTATTAAAGGCCACTTGATTATAGTTAAATGCCATCTCCTCTGGGCATTTTCTAATTACCATAGTTAGCTTCAGTTATCAATGTGACATGAACCTAGAGTTGCCAAGAAAGGAGGAAATCTCAATTGAGGAATTGCCTCCGTCAGACTGACCTGTCTTATGGGGCATTTTATTGATTGCTAATGGATGTGGAGGGCCCAGCCCACTGTGGGCACTGCCATCCCTATGCAGGTGGGGCCATGCTGTACAGTAAAGGTCACTGAGCAAGCTGAGGGAAGCAATCTTGTAAATAGTATCCCTCCATGGTTTACACCACAGTTTCTGCCCTGACTTCCTTGATCATGAATTTTAACCTATAAGCCATAAAATCCTTTCTTCCACTAAGTCAGTTTTGGCCAGTGTTTTAGCATAGCTGCAGGAAGACAAGCTGGAACCCTAATTTGCTGTTCTTCAGGGGTCTGCCTCTTTGGCTCCTGTGTCATAGCATGCGGAGTACATTTTCTATTTGTGAAACATTGTTTCCATCTTTATTTTTCTTCAGTCACAACTGCTTTGTTCAGTCTGGGTACCACAACCCCATTTCTAAGCAACTGCTGATGTTACTCCTTGAAGCACAAATCTGTCCCCTGCTCTGCTTAATTCTTACGGCTGTACCAATCAAGAATCAGTATAGTACACAGACATCATTCTTTGTATTTTGCATACATAAAGGCTAATTTTTAAGTTCCTCATTCCTTGTCGTTAGCATATATTAATTATATAAATGAATGGGATCCATATAACGTACTCATCCATGTATATAATGCACTTGATCCTGTTGTCTCCTTTTGCTCCTTTGGATCCATTTCCCCTTCCTGTTGATGCCCTTTTCACTTCCCAGACAGCTTCCTTTGGCCGTCATGCCTATTTTTAAGAATCTAGATAAGGAAACTCTTTAATGTGAGGAGTTGTGGACTCTGAAATCAGTGGAGGTTTAGATGTCAATATATGGCCTGCCTCCGAAACCTCGGTAAGAAGCGTGGAGTTAAAATTCTTTCAGCCACGGGTCCATGGGTCAGGAATCCCAGAATGCCTCTCACCAGACGTGCCAGCTGTCCTTCTGCTGTTAGGACAAAATGCCCATGACAGTTTGAGAAATGGGAGGGATTTGTTTGGCTCACAGTTTTGGAGATCTCAGTCCATTGCTAGTTAGATCTGTTGTTTCTTTTGGGCTAGTGGTGACACATTACATCATGGCAGAGTCCCACAGTGGAAGAGCATGTTGATTATGTGGTAGTCAAGAAGAGAAGAGAGAGAGGAGAAGGGGCTGGGGTCTCAGTGTCCCCTCTAGGTTCACAGTTACAGTAACTTCCATTCATTTCATTCCTACTTCATAAGGTTTCAAAACTTTCTAATAGTGCCGCAGGCTCATGACCAAGTAAGTCATTAGCTTCTAGGCCTTCTGGGGCATTCCAGGTCTAATCTACAGTACTTGCCCTTCTTCACTCAGGAAGACGATTCCCATGATGATGATGATGTTGCCCTGCAGAATGGTGCTGTCAAGAAGGCATACGTCTCTCTGATCTTGTCAAGGTGGAAAACAGGGCATGAAGGTCAGGAAGATTATCTCTACCGCATTTCCACCTACTAAAGTTCATACAAGGACGTTGAGGAACCCTCACAGTCTCCTCTTTAAGGAGTCTGGCTAGAGCAAGGGATGCAGCATAAACAGTGCCCAGGGCCTCCATCCCACCAGGCTGTGGCTACCTACAGCAAAGCAACCTAACATTCAGGGCTGTGTGCAGCTTCATCGCCAGCAGACCCTTTAACTAAATCCCTCATCTTGCTGTGTTTGCAGAGTCACAGACAGATTCTGGGCATATTCTTGTCAAATGCATGAATGAACCTGTGACTCTGACCTTGGCCCGGTTCTCTCTTGCCTCTGGTTATGGCTTTAGGAGATGCAGCCTCCCCTAACTTCTGCTACCTGATCCAGTGCGGCTTCCTCACAGTTGCTGGTTGCCCTTTGCATCTCTGTCGTACAGCTATGGCTATGTCAGAACAGGGAAGCGGGCACAGCTGTGCATCACGTTTACCTGCACACTCTGACTGCTGGCAGGCAGCAGCTAATGTCCCCTCTTACGGGCACCCCTCCCCAACCCTCGTCTTACCGTTTGTCTCCACTTCCTTCCCACTTTCTATGGCCGCTGTGAACAGTTCCCTCCTCTGGATAGCCATTTCCTTCCCGTCGATTACATTGTTGCTAGAATGGTCTTCATAGAATTCATTGTGTGCTCTTTGTGGTTTGTTGAGCCTTGACAAGGGAACCGTATCCCTGGAGCGGTCCATTTCCCTTGTAGTCACAGTCGGTGGAGGTCTGAAACAGTGCTGACTGCCTCAGTGAGCCTGCTAGACCATCCCTTACTACCTGGAGGAAATGAGAATTCTTTAACTCTCCTCCCTCCCCCTCTTTTCCCTCTTCCTCCTTCCCTTCTCCTTTTTTCTTCCTCCCTCTTCTCCTCCTTCTCCCCCTTTGCCCATCTCTTCCTCCCTCTTCTGCTCTCTCCTTCTCCCTCCTCTTTCTTCTCTTCCCCTCCTATCTCCTTCCTCTGACTCCTGCTACCTCCTTTCCCCTTCCTCTCTCCCCTCTTACCTTTCACCTCCTCCTCTCTGGACCTTCTGTGTTTCCAGTTGTATATGCTTCAAGAGACAACCGAAATTGCTTGAATGAGCATGTGCACGCTCACACACAATGGGCAGGGCGGAGACTGGATGTGAAGTCCCAAGAGGATATCAGCTTCCTCGGAGGTGGAGTTAAAGGTCTTTGCAGGATGCCTGGCTTGCTACACAGGTTCTAGGATCCACGTGGCTCTCACGATTGTGTGACAGGTGCTTTTAGCCTCTAAGCCATCTCTCCAGCTCCTGGACTTTAATTTTAGAACCGGTTTGGTTCACAGCAAAACTGAATAGTTATTCTTCTATGCCTCGCAGTTCCTCCATCAATGCTCCACATCGGATTGGTTCCGGTGTCGCAACTCACCTCGCTTGAACCATCAACCTTGGCTCTTTGCATTACACCATCCATGAGTTTGGATGAGCTGTTAGAGACACAGTGCCTATCACTGTGATATCACCCAGAATGGTTCCAATGACTTAAAAATCTTCTTTGTCCCTCCTGTTCACCCCTTGCCTAGTCCTTAGCAACTGTTGGTATTATTCTTTTCATAGTTGGGATTGGACAGTATACAGCCTTTTCACATTGGTTTCTTTGGTAATATAAATTTAAGACCTCTCCACACAGGTTTTTGTAGCTCAATGGCATATATATATATACATATATATGTATATATATATATGCTGAATATTACTCTGTTGTCTTGATGTACTGCAGTTTTATTTAGCCATTTCCAGAAGAGCATCTTGGTTCCATGGAAGTTCTGGCAATTATGAATAAAGCCGCTGTCAACATGCACACGTAGGTTTTGTGAGGACCTGTTTTCAGCTCATTTGGGTAAATACCAAGGCACGTGACCGCTGGGCCTTATGCTAAGAGCATGTTCAGTTTGTAAGAAGCTGCCAAACTGTCTTGCAAATGGCTTCACCATCTCTCACCCTTACCTGCAATGCAGTTGTGCTTATGTTAGAGGTTCAAAGGACTTCTGCAAACTCATAAGTTGAGAAAGATCCCTCTGAAGGTATGGAATGCTTGATATATGAACTAATTTAATTTTCATAAAAACTTAAGCATATCATGGTCCTTTAAAATGTTGGCTCTGCTATTACCTCCTGGTTCAAATAGCAGAACTGAAATTGGTTGCTGAGCAATTGACAATGGAGACCGGAAACCATCTGGCTAGCAGCAATGTCACAGTTCACCCCCAAGTTTTTGGCTGTGTGCCAGCAATGCTGGAAGATGGGGGAAGCAGGCATACTTCATCTCCTGGCCATCAGCCCCTTTAGTGAGTGCTCTGCCATCTAATGGGTGGGTTTCCTGGCTGGTGAATTTAACCAGACTAACATTAAACCATCCTTTATGCACTAATAGCTGTTACAGCCAACTTTGTGCATGTGAGATTTATTTTTCTCCAGTTCCTTGGATCCATGGCAGCTTGGTTCCTGTGAGGTAGGGAGAAGAGAGGAGGAAATTATGTAACCCCGAGGCTGTTGTGGGGAGTCCGTTGGACACTCAGATAGTGTCCTGTTTCCTAAAGCCACATCTACAGCCACAGCGTCTCATATAATGACGCTTATGTTGGGAAATCGCTGGCTGCCCAGGAACATTGAGAGTGAAATTCTCTTCTCTAGGAGATGGGCCTCTCTCCACTCTCAACTTAAATAGTCGTAAGATCTCTCTAAGAATTCCCTTCTGCCAGAGTCCATATCGTTTTCTGCACCAGGCGGTTCAAAGCAGAAGGCATGTGTGCAGTGTCTCATTAGTTGGGCTAGCCTAGAAAGCCAGGAGCTTCCGAGGAAGTATCCTTATGAATTAATGCCTGTGGTGTTTTACAAAGGAGAAAAATGAGAGATTTTAATTTTTTTTAAAAAAATGAGCTAATTAGAATCAGTTCAGAGAGTAATTTTTTCTTTTTAATCCATGGAGCCATTTTTTTTTCTCTTTTGGCCAATCATATGCAAATCAATTCCACATGTATGCATTAAGTACCCATATGTTCTAAGTATCATAATGAGTTAAGTGGTTGGAAAGGCAGGTAAGATTCTCTTTTAGCTCTCAGAAGATATGCAATCTAACAAGGGAGCCAGATACTCAGAGAAGCCAGGGCTTTTTATATCCATTTATTTAAGTGCTTCCAGAGAAAGTTCCTCTGGGGGGGAGATGAATAAGTCTGGGACTTCCTTGTAGGAAGCACATAGTGAGGCCCCTCTGTGATTTTGTCCATTTGTTTTTGAGGCAGGATCTCACTCTGACAAGAACTGACAGCCATCCTCCTGCCCCAGCCTCCTGAGTGCTGAGATTACAGCATGTTCCTCTATCCCTTGCAGCAGTTAATACTACTATACAATTAGTGTCAAAATCTGGGATGACTTCGTCTCTTCAGATGTAGGAGGAGTATCAGGGAATCCTTTAAATGGGGTCTAGAAATGGTTGAATTGGGTCTTAGAAAATAAGAGTTCCCAGGGACGAGGAGAAGTCGGAGAATGTCCCAGGTCACTGGATGTCAGGACATGTATGATGGGCAGAGACTACTGAGGCATGACAGCAACAGGAAGGGGAGGAGAGGAGTCACAGGCGTGATGGCACCAGGAGCATCCTCGGAGAAGGAAGAAACAGGGAGAGTTGCTGCAAGGGAAGATGTGGTGTCTGTTCCAGACTGCACAGATAGCAGTACCAGGGTTGATAGTGCAGAGTGAGGCTCAAGCCAGGGAAACCGGTAACTGGAGTGGGGTAATGGCTTCATGGGGAGGATGGGAGAGAGAGAGAGAGGAGAGAGAGAGAGGGGATGGGAGAGAGAGAGGATGAGAGAGAGAGGATGGGAGAGAGAGAGGATGGGGAGAGAGAGGATGGGAGAGAGAGAGGATGGAGGAGAGAGAGAGGATGGGAGAGAGAGAGGATGGGAGAGAGAGAGGATGGGAGAGAGAGAGAAGAGAGAGAGGATGGGGAGAGAGGAGAGAGAGAGAGAGGTTTAGGTAGGGATATGGACAGTGAGGCTAAAACAGTTACTCATAGAAGAGTTGAGTTCGACCGAGGTCACTTTCTTTAGGTAGCAGAGCCCATCACGATGCATATAAATGAATAAAGGAAAGTCAGAGAGAACAAATTTGGGAGAAAAAGATGGTTTTGTATTCTGTCTAGAGAGCCTTTATCTTCTTAAGAAAATAAAGAACCAAAACCTTCTTTTTTTTCTATTTCCTGTAATGAAAAGTAAGTTCATATGCCTGTTTGGTAAATCACCATGCTGTTGCTAATTGAAAATATTCTAATTGAAATGACCATGGGCAAGTAGCCTTCATACATTATACAGGATTGCTGTGGTTATTTATTTATTAGGCCTCCTGTAAGGCTGAGCTAATCAGGAGCAGGGATGCTATGATCAGGTCCAGGAGGGTTTTGTCTAGCTTGCCTTTGCAATAGCCCCCTGGGAGGAAAAAAATAGCCCAGATCGCTGGACTCTCCAAAACTATTTGTTCTAGTTGATACTTCAGAGATCAAGGATCATACACATTCCTTCCCAGGATAGGCTGGGGCCAGGACAATTTTAGCATAAAATAAGAGAAGGAAAATGTGAAATAAGAATCCAGGAAACAGCTGATTTATTAGGCAGCGGTTAAGCATCTCCTTAGTGCTTTGGTTACGCAGGTGAGAGTCAGTGTGTTGTGCTTGACCGTTTCTGTTCTTTTAGAGCTCCGAATCGCCATCATGTTGGTCAAGTCCTCCGATCTCTGGATGGCATTTTAATATTTGTTGATAAGTGTCAGAAATTATTAAATGCCTGTGTGAACTTGAGCATTGTGGCACTGTCCTGGGTTTTATTTTTCATGAAGTGGCTTCCGATATTTTATATCTGTTCAATAGTCAAAGGTAATTTGAACTTCCTACAGCTCTAAAGCACACAGAAGCACTTTTGCAAATGGTGGTCATGCTATAAATGTTCAGGGAATATGTATTGAGGATGCATTATATTTTAGTTAGTAAATATATTATATTTCCGTTAGTAAGGAGCATGAAGCAAGTGGTCCTTACTCCAGGAGAGCATGCGGTGAGGCCCAGAGGATGAACACATAACAAGTCATCTAATAAATAAATTTGTTAGACAAATGGTATAAGAAAAACAAAGAGAATAATGACTGGTGTTGTCAGTGAAAACTTTCGGATGAAGAGACTCCGCAGGGTCTCAGGCAGAGTGGTTCCAGGCAGAGGAAACAGACTTTTGGCAAGTTCAGGAAATAACGGTGAGGGCTGGCCCTTAGGTAGATACTTAATTCAGGAAACACAGTGAGGGCTGGTCCTTATGTAGATACTTAGCACTAGGAAGGAAGGACTGCCTTTCCCAAGCCAATCATGGGATGCTTATCAGATTCACCAATATAATAGAAGTATGGATATATTATTATACTTATACATAATAATATGTATTGATATGTGTGTTCTGTATCCCATCTCATTTGACAATATACCAAAGTATATGTTATTATTTTCAATTACTAGATGAGGGGCTTGGGTCTTAGAGACCAGGTCTCCACACCGAGAGGTTGAATCTGAGTCCCTGGTTTTCAGAGACTCTCCACCCCAAGTCTAGAGGAGCATGCCGAAAGCCAGGAACTGGGAATGACTTCGGTGCTGAGTCACTAGCTTCTAGGCTGTCTTGCCTAGGATAACTGTCTGAACACATTTTCTGATGACTGATGACATCTTAGGGGCGACAGCAATCGCCAGACGCTGGTGACAGTAAGTGTGTCTGCAATCATGTGTTTATACAACTCGATTTGCCAGTCAGTACCTGACTTGTAGCTCAGAGAAGCTGTCATGTATTAGGATGTAATTTATTCTCTTTGAGGTTGAGGTGGCACAGGCTAAGTGCTGGGACTTGGCTCTTCTGGTTCTAATCCAAGGCCCCCCTCCTTAAACCACAGAAACTCCCATTTGAAGGAGGGGATATTTATACACCGCTAATGAGCCTGTAGTCCTGCAGACTTCCGGAAACAGGCTTGTGCTTTCTTCCAAGTGCTTTTGACTCTAAGAGGCATAAAAGGTTCATTCATCCTGTAATAGTGTGCTTCGGATGCTTAGGGTATCAAAGGATCTCAATACATTGTTTCAAAGGCACTAATTTAGTACAATGTGGTTGTAACATGAGACTGGAAAAATACATTCTGGAAGAACAGAAGTCATTAAGTCACCTTGGATAAGATGGTGCCTTGACCAGGACGATGAGCATGAACTGGGCCTCGAAGGATGAAGTGTGGAGTGTTTGCAGGGAGAGAAAGAAGTAAGGATGGCTGTTTCAAGAGAGCGGGGTTATCACAGTCCAGGAAGGGGCATCTTTGGGGAATCATAAACAATTGGACGTGATGAAAACATACAGTGTAGGGGGCATAATGGTGGGAATCGACACCAGATGTGCAAAACGAAGCCAGATCGCAAGTGGGCCCTCAATTTCAAATTCAACAGTGACTGTCTTTGGTCTGACCATTCCTGGTTTTTGACAAGGGAATGGCATGATTACATAGGCTTCTATTTTAGGAAGAAAATAAACACTAATGGTAATAGAGAGGGTGACACGGGAGGGACTGGAGGTCATTTGAATGGGTTAGAAGAAAGACTAGTGTCCCAAATTGACTGTCAGTGTTGAGAGCTAAGGACTAATTGCATATAGATGTTTCAGGAAGATTTTAGAGGCATGCACTGGCATGCATGTCTGTGTGGATACCATCCCCATCTATCTCATTTTGTCTTCTGTGGACTCAGCCTAACTCCGTTACTCTTTAGGTCAGATATTGATTTACTTTGCTATCTTCAAAAACAGGAGGAAAAGCGAGAAGTCTGTGATCTTCATGGATATTTTTTTACCTGTACGGTTTGATCTCTGACAATCCCAGGGGATTCTTTTGGCTTGAGGAATGCTGAAAATAAACACATTTTTCAAGACTTGGATGCTCTGGCTATAGCCACGAGCCTCCAATGCCTCTTACATATTTGAGACCATTGTTGACTATCGGAAGACCTGCCTACTAAGCACTTTGGGAAATTATTCTCAGCCAGTCAGTGACCCTAGCAGGTCAGTCTCTTCTCTCTGCGTGTTCCAGACCTCCCACAGGAAGCAGAAGGACAATTTAGATATTAGAAATGGGGCTTTAATGTCTGTGTCAATCCCAAGCTTTCCTGGAATATTCTTTTCTTCTAGTTTTTTAGTAATAGAGGATGACTCAGTCTGAAACTGTAGGGTTAAAACTGAGGAACATAAGCCAATAAATATAAATCGTTTTTTCTTTAAATTATGAGCATTTTTTGATGTTGCATGAAAGGTTTACATTTAATCTCTGAAGTAAAATGATTTTTTTGCTTTAGCTTAGACCGTCTCAGTCCAATATCACTCAAATTGAGGTGACAGATGGGAAGGGTCCCCTTTGCAGCCACCTGGATGGAATCAGAAAACATTCCTGGAGGCTTTCGTGTCCACCTCAGTTTATTTCCACGGAACAGAGGAAGTGTTCTGAAGCCAATCTGATCGGCCACATAGGCAGTCTCCTTTCGCCAGGCTTGTGTGCACACTGCTCATGGTTTAGGAGTGCACACATCAGGCTGAGAGACACGGCATCCCTAGAGTAAAGCCCAGGATGAGACTGGGTTAGCAAGGTGGCTGGTACCTTTCAGTGGAACACTTACCTTATGCAAATTATACGTTGTCAAAACCATCAGCTGATAAAATGGTGTTTAAATTTCTTTGATTCTCATATCTCCTTTACCAGAGTTTGATGTTGAAAATGGAATGGGGGTCCAGGGGAATGGCTCAGTGGGTAAAAGCACTGGGAGGACCTGAGTTTGAATTCCCATATAAAGCTGAGTGTGTAGCAGGACTGTATGTCATCTCAGCACGTATGTATGGAAACAGGAGAATCCTGGGCAGCTATCAGGCAAGTTAGCCTGGTAGACACAGTAGAAAACAAAACCAAAACAAGAAAAAGACACTGCCTGCCTGAAATAAGGTAGACCGCAGACCGTATCTGAGATTGACCCTCAGGCACGTTGCAATGCATGGCATCTATGTTCACACACACAAATTGGAAACACACACATACACAGATTTATACAGCCGTCTACCCTTGTAAAAGTAATCTCTTTTTTTTTCCACTTCTTCAGCTGGTTACCAAAGGTAGACCCCAACTTTACCGTGCCCACCCTGTTTTTGAAAGACTAAAATTGACCCGTCTTTATCTTCTGGCTTTATAAGGCATTGCCAGCGAACTTCCTGGGAGATGATTTCCTGAAAGAGCGATCTTTTTTCCTTCTTAAATTGATGTCGGTACAAATTCAATTTATCGATAGAAAAATCCAACTTATCTTAGTTATCCAACTTAACTAAGACATTAAATCAGGTACTTGTAGAATCTTAGCAAGATTCTTGACCAATCAAATTGCCATCCAACAAATGTTTCTTGGGAACCTGTGATATGTTTGGTGCTGGCAAGAAAGACAGTGTGATACCCTGAGTTTAACTGATTTATTTTTTTTTGTTTGTACAGTGCAAAATTAAATGTTGTTTATTGCTGTCTGAAACCGAGGCATTTCTATCATCATTTGGAGAGGGAGGAAGAGAGAAATGACCAAACTTGTAAAATTAATTACTTTTGAGTGCCTAGAATGGCATTTTCATTGACCCGATTACCATAGAGTTGTACAATTATATTATTTAATCTCCTGGACAATTTGTCTTTCTGCAGCATTACCTTTGTCGTGCTCCATTATCCTCCTACATAGTCAAGGTATCGAGTCTGTTTTATAAACAGTATTAATCTCAATTATTCAGGAGCTTTAAGTAATACTCTCTTTAAACATACAATTTGATAGGCTGACCGTGTCATTGTCACATTAGGAGCTGCTGATGGTCATCAAAGCAAATACTCAGCTAAAGCACATCAAACACTAGGTTTTAAATGAGGGCCAGAGAGGTGGATGGGGGCAAAGGGGCTTGCTGCAAAACCTGACAGCATGCTTGATCCCCAGGACCAGCATGGAAGGAACCGCCTCTCACAAGCTATCCTCCGTGCATGGGCTGGGGTTGTGTGTCCTACCCCACCACATCCATACACACACACAAATAAATACAATGGAGGTTATTTGTGTGTTTATGTTCCCCGGATAGCTTTGGCTGTAGAAAATGCCGTAGGAGGCCAATTCAGAGCCTCGAGGCTGAAGGTCAGCCTGACAGCTTGGTTCACGTGAAAAACATTTAAGAAGAATATTGTCTAGGATATTAAAATTTGCCTGTTGGACTATAAACTCCTTGAAGGCAGGGGGCACCTCTGTACCCTTTACACATAGTCTTTCTATAGTTGCTGATTTGAACTGAACTGGGATGAACAATAAACAGAATTTTGGTCTCTCAGATTTCTCTTATTTGATGTCCGCACGACTCCCCTGGCAAGCATCCTTTTCCTCCTCATTTAAGGACTCTCATTTTATTAGGCTTGCCTTCGAGGGGGAAGTTTTATGGCCCCCTGCTGTGACTCACGCTGGAGCCCAGCTAACTGCTTCCTTGGAGCCTAGCCCATCTTCAGCAGTGATGCTCAGTTTCCTCCATGTCAGCCTGCAGTTTGCCCATGGCTAGATGGCATAACAGACTGTCCCGAGAATGTTCAACCTCTGAGTGAAAGCAGACCTAAAATTAGAAACCCAATGTCACATAAAACACAGAGGACCGGTATCTTCCTATTTACTCCTGACTGGAAGAGGGAACTGGTTCTTTGGATGAGGAGGGATTTGTAAACCATCTTCCAAAGTTAAAAAATCCACATCTCATTCAACTAGCCTTTAACCTAAGAAATCACTTCCTGATCCAATTTAATCAGCGCAAACACAGCTTAATGTATATGTTACCATGGAGTTTTAGAAAAGGTAAATAGGAGAAGTTTAGAATTATCCCTCATTGACCGTAAAGGCCTTGGCTCTTGTCTGCTAATACAAATTGTGCCGTCTCACTTCAATGCTTACAAATTAATTCTACTTACCTAGAGCATGTATGTCCTGTCTTAAATCATGGCTGACTTAGAGCTGTCAAAGAGAAATGTAAACTGTCCCCAGAAACTATAAAAATGTTTAACAACATTTTTGCACAAACATTACACAGAAAATTAGTGAAGATGGAGGGCCAAACTCCTGTAGAGACCTTTAACCCTTTTCAGTTCACGATGTGGAATGCCCTATTCCTGGCCACCTTAACTTCTGCTTCAGCCATAGAAAGGCACAGGTCCAGAGTGCCACTCTTGAACTGATGGTGACCTTATGGAGGGTCCATGTCAGAGCTGTCTGGTCTGTGAGGAGCCACCGTGCCCCACTTACTGGGCTTCCCATAGAAATCATGCTGCCAACCCTGCCAAACTTCTGTTGCTGTGTGTTGCTGGCAGGGGAGCTGTCCTGCAGCTCCCAGGACCGGCTGTCATCTGCACCCTCTCTTGTCACACTGACAACAGCCCCCTAGCCGGGGCTGATTGGTTGCTGGCAATAACTGATATGGAATACTGATGTGCTCACGGGCAGTTCCTTCCACTCCAAAGAGACTTCTTCCTGACCCAAACGTTGCTTCTCAAAGCCTAGCCTGGTCGTCCTCCCCCCAATCCCCATACCGCCCCAGCACCCGGTGGGGAGGACCTGTCCTGGGCGTGATGCTCTGAGATTGTGATGAAATTGGCCCCAGCTGGCTGCTCTCACTTCGGCTTGCTCTCTCCGGAGAGTCCTGTTCCAGACTTCTCAGGGTTCTTGCACAGCACAAACAGCTGCATGCCGGCTGGAGGGGAAGCTGAAAAGGACTTGTGCGTGGAGGGTTTCTTGCCTCTCATCACTTTGCCGGCCTGGAGGTTCGCTGTGAATTCCTGTCTGCCACAGACACCGAGGAAGGATCCCTTCTCCTTCTGTTGACTCTTTCTATTTTTATGGTAAGTGCTTGCATTGAATGAGCTGTTCTGCTGCAGTGAAAGGGTCCCTTCCTCTCTTCCCAGCTAGGCTTAGTGACCTTCCTTTTGCCTCTCTTCTGTCCTCATGGCCGTTTTCTGGGCGACCCAGTGAACTAAAATGCCTGGGGTCATTTGTCTGCGTAGTCTGTCTTTGATTTATTTATTTCTTCATAAACCCGAGCCCTTTGGCTATGACGGAAACATAAGTGCTAGCTCTCTTTGTCCTTGAAGCAGCAGCTAGGCAAATGTGTTCTCCCCAGCAAACTGCAGCAGTGTACGGGGAATCTGGGCAGGCTTGCTGATAGATTCTGGCGAGACAATTCCCCCACGTTCTAAGGGGCACTCTCTCGGAGCCTGGGGGGACCAGGGGGGACCTGCCACATTGCACAGACTTCCATCTTCCCCAGGTGAATATGAGCACACACGTGTGAGTTATGTCAGAGTGTGTATGGGCAGCTGTGCTTTGAACATCTGCCGGTGGGTCCAGAACGGCCCCGTGTCTTGCGGGGGTTTTCAACTTGGGCAGGCACATTAGCAGGGAGAGGAATCTTGCGCTGGCAAGGCAAGATGAGTAGACTGCATGACCTCATCGCTTCTGAGTCGCAGAACCCTGGGTTCTCTGCAAACCGCCCTGTGGCTTCTTTGGAGGGACAGTGGGGAGTGATGGGAAGAACGTTATTTCAGAGTTGACAATATCGCTTCACCTTCCTGCTGGGAGAGAAAAAGAAGCTTTGGAGCTTTTGGAATGGTTAGACTTTCCCAAGAGAAAGCAGTCAGCTTTCCTATGAAGATGGTGTGCACGGCAGGTCGAATATGCCAAGGCAGGCTTATGGGTGCTCTCCTTTCCCACCTGGCCTCCCTGGTTGGCTGTAGAGAGTATTGCAACTTAAAGTCGGCTGCTGGGTACCACAGGAAGCCCAAAGGAAACCCAGAGTATTCCCGGAGTTTCACCTTGTTGAACTTATGCATTGCAGAAGTCTTTCTTTACAGGGAGCTTTTCCTTCCTCCCTCCCTCCCTCCCTCCCTTCCTCCCTCCATCCCTCCCTCTCTTCCTCCTTCCCTCCCTCCTTCCTTCCCTCTGTCCCCGCTCCCTCCCTTCCACAGCACAATGAAATATGTTGGTCAAAGCAATATTGCAAATTATAAGCTTCAAAGTTGTCATTCTCCTCTGTTTTTTGTTTGTTTGTTTTGTTTTTTTATAAGTTTTGGGGCTAAACATTGTTTGTCTTCTTGTATATGGGAATATGAACTCCAGGAGGAGTTGCTGTCAGGAGTAATTTAGCCTCCAATCAGAGTGATTTTTGTGACAAACAAGGGGGAACGTCCAGTGAAGTTTCTGATCTCTCCCTTGGTCCTTGGGAGTTCGGAGTGTGAAGTTTTGGAGCCTGTCTTCCTCTCTGTTGCACCACTTTTATTCCCTCTGTCTGGGCCTTTTTTTTAAAAAGCCAGTCTTGATGCTGTATTCTTTTATCCTGTTTCCTACGTCCATAGTAGATATATTTGGTGTTCTGTTCGCATTTTGTGTTTTGGTGATTATTCTATTTTGTTTGCATTATTTCTTGCATAAGAAAAGCTTGAAAGCATCCATTTAAATAGCTCAACAATTTATATGTTTATATGGTCCCTCCAAACTCATTTGAGAGTAGAAAGAGCAAATGAGTGAGTGGTAAGATGTCTTCTTAGCAGTAGAAGGGACAGGGGATTGTTCCTGTGGACTGCAGTTGAAATCCTTAACCGATGCTTTAAAGCCTTCAGCAGTCCTGGGGTTGTAACTCAGATATACATACTCTTTCCTGCATGCAGCCGTGGTTCATGGCGGTACTGGGATGTGCCTGGCAAGCTCTCTGTTTCTTCTTATGATTCTTTAGGGTATAGCTCTTTACTTCGCTTAATCCCCTCTCCAGCTGAAATAATTTTCTTGGGGGCTTGGGGTTGGCAACTTGTGGTATTCATCGGGGTGGAAAGAGTTAGAAAGAGCTTAGATGGATTGAAAATAACCTCTGCACTTCACCCTTGGGCAGCTCTCAATGCCTTTAGAAAACATTTCATTGTAATTCACAGCAACTTTAGGCGTTGGGACAAAAAGATCCCTTTAGGCTTACTTTGTTTTGTTTATCAGACTGTTTCTCTAAGTAATCAGAATCATATATCTATACATACATAATCATAATCATGATATATATATGTGTGTGTATGTATATATTTACATGTGTATATGCACAAACACATATACAAGAATATAGACAGTTATGCTGTTTAGTTTTGATATGATATTCACTATAATTACAAAATTAAAACTGTAATTTTAATAGTTGCATAGTTGCATAGTTGCAGCATGCCCAGGGAACTGTAGAAAATTTCCTGTGATATTGCCTACCATTGTCTAGAGAACCGCCTTGTGTGTGTGTCTGTGTGTGTGTGTGTGTGTGTGTGAGAGAGAGAGAGAGAGA
>LOJH01014624.1:23789-39643 GCA_001685095.1 Ellobius talpinus
AGTATGAACTCAGCAATGGATTAGCTGTTGATGAAGCCAGCATCCCCATGATTCAGTTGTCTATCAATGACTGGATTCACTAACTGGGTACTTAGCCTTCAACCAGTGAGTCTTTTGGAGAACAGCTCATACATAAATTATATATGTTTAAATTATTTTTTTACTATTAATTTATTTTTGATTAATTGATTAATGTATTTATTTGCATTTTCCTTCTGATTAATCTTTTAGAGTCTTGTGGGTGTTTTTCCCTGTTGAGCAATGAGACTATTCTGTGTGAAGATAATAATAATGAAGCCATTTCATTCTTAAAGTGGTTACAAGAAGAAGCCCTAGGGATGTGAAAGCTCATGTAGGGTCAGAGAGTCGATGAAGACAGAAGCAGATTTTCCCTTTGCTTGAGTCTGAGGTCACTGAGGTCATCCTGGGAGAACTGGGAGTCATGAGAACTGCAGCCCTGGAAGAGGGCAGATAACCATTGATGTAGCACAGACTTTTCAGAGAAGGGCATTTGAGGGCACTGGAAAATAATCCCACAGGAAGCTTAGCGAGGAATTTCTATCTGAGGGAAGGGAACAAGGAAGGAACAGGTAGGAAAGCCAGTGAGACATGTGGATGCCAGTGAGGAGCATGTACGGAAACAGGTTCTGTGCCTTGAAACATCTGGATGAGTTGGCTAACGGATAAATGTGCCAATGGTGCTTTATACATCTGGACACACAGTTTCCACACTACCTTCCGTGCTACCTTTCATTCCGCATCCACATTCTACTCTACTCCAAGCTTGCGTTCAGTCAGTGCTTTCTACCTTGTTTCTAAAGAATTAAGATCTGAGAGAAAATATCACTTAGTGGTGTGAGTATGTACCCGGGAAGATAGTGTGTTCCCGTCCTGGCCTTGGCACTTAATTGCCTTTGGGTTTTGACCGAGTGACTCAGTTTCTTTGTGCATCATTGATGTGCATATAATTGATGGGCATCATCAATCATAAGCATGGGCATAACTGGGGATGCTGACTTCTTAGGTTCCAGCTGTGGTAAATGGGATGATATATGAAGAGTGTTTGGCATGACGCCTGCAGACAGTGACTGTCTTACTCTCTTTTTCTGTTATTGTGTTGAAATACTGATTAAATCAGCTCAAAGGAGAGGGGGATTATTTAGACTCACAGTTCCAGGCTATAGTCCATCATGGCCGTGAAACCACCGTGGAGCTGATCACATTGCACCTCTGTAATCAAGAAGCAGAGAATGACCAATGAATGCAGGGGCTCAGTCTGTTATCCCCAGTCTAGGATGTCTTGCCCGGTAATAGTCCTGCCCCAAGTTAAGATGGTGCTTCTTGCATTAATTAACAAAATAGGCCACACTCACAGGCATACCCAGAGGTTCATCCCCTATGTGACTCTAGAGCCTGTGACCATGACACCATGGCAGTTACTTTACCCAGCATTGATTTGTTCCATTCCGTGTCAATTCCATGTATTTCTTACATATGTGTGTATGTTTTCCTGCTGCGTAGTGTGCTTGTGATAACCATGATCATTCTTCACATTTGTAATTCATGCTAAATGGGGGAAGCTTTAAAGAGAGGTCTAATAGAGTTCTGTTATCAGTCTCTCAGACACTTATCGTAACTTGAAATTCATTTAGCTGTTGTCACAGTGAAGTACTTAACGGTGGACAGGGCCATGGGGCCAGGAGACCCAGGGAGAGGCTCTGTAAAAGGCTTTGTGGCAGGAAAAGCAAAAAGCAGAGTAGAATGGGAACAAGAGGATGGGAAAGGGGGTTGAATCCCTTTGTCTCGGCTCAGAGAGGGTTGGTGAGCCGCGGCTGCTGCTTAGGTGGTGTGCGCTCCAGGGGTAGGTTATTACCAAACACGGTGGACAGTTTCCTGGATGGAATAAACAAGAATGCAGGGTTGGTGAGGATGGAGGCAGATGCTGTAAACAGAGTGGTGATGGGCAGCTAAGTCTGTTAGGAAGGTTCCTGAACATAGAAGGGTTGGGTTACAGGTCACATGAGTGTAAATGTTTTTTTAATTTTATTTTATTATGTGTATTGGGATCAGATCCCCTGGAACTGGAGTTACAAACAGTTGTAAGCTGCCGTGCGGGTGCTCGGAATTGAACCCAGGTCCATCTGGAAGAGCAGGCATTGCTCTTAATCACTGAGCCATCTCTCCAGCCTCGAGTTGAAATGTTTGGGTGGTGCTAGTTGAGTTACTGTTGACTGAAGTATGAAGTTTATGCTCCCAGCATCCGTGGATGAGAATACATCCTGCCCCATGTCTAAGCTCACTAGCAGACGTTTTGACTTTTGCTAAGCTACCAGGTCAAAGCAGCATCTTTTAGTTTAGTTTAGAATGTCTTTTCTTGTGTCTGTGTTTTTCTTCTATGAACTAATTTTCTGTTACAGGTTAACTTTTAAAAAAAATCTGAGGGTTTTGTCTTCCTGATTTTTTTTAGCAGTTTTTAATTTTATTTTATTATGTATTTTTTCTTTATTGAAAATAGAATTTTTAATACAATATGTTCTGATTGATTTTTCTCTCCCCCAACTGTTCTGAGATCCTTCTCCCCTCCCATTGGAATCCATACCCTTTCTGCTCTCATTAGAAAACAAACAGGCTTCTAGAGAATAATAAGAAAATAAGATAAACCGGGCATAGTGGTGCACACTTTTCATACCAGTGTTTGGGAGGCAGAGTTAGGCAGATCTCTGTGAGTTCAAGGTCAGCCTGGTCTATATAGTGACTTCTGGGACAGCTAGGACTATATAGAAAGATCCTGTTTCAACCAAATAGATAAAAATGAAAAAGAGAAGATAAAGCCAACAAACAATAACTAGCAGTAATAGGACAAAGTAGAAGAAAGGCCAAAGAAARAGCATGAGAAAGATATATAAATGCAGACACACAGGTCCCTACACACAGGAATCCATAAACATAAAAATGGAAGCCATAATACATACATAAAGGATTTGTAAAGTTAAAAATATAAGAAAGAAGGAAAGAAAGACATACCCTGGCAAGATGTTATGAGAAAGAACCTCCACAGATGCCACTGAGTTCATGGGGTGCTTGCTTGTTCATGGGGTCTGTCCTTAAGAGTGGTTTGTATGCCCAGTGAGAGTCTGTTGGAGAAAAGTAAGTTTTCCTTTATGAACAGTTATCAGTTGGAAATAGCTTCTCAGTTAGAGATGGGGGTGTGCATCCATTTCTCCTCTTGGCCTCATTCGGCTCAGACTGGTGAAGGTCTACTGCATGCTGCCATAGTCTCTGTGGGTCCACGTGTGCACCAGTCCTCTGTTTCAGAGGCCGTGTTTCATGGATGTCCTCTCTTCCCTAGGACTCTTGCAGTCTTTCTGCCTCCTCTTTCACAGGGTTGCCTGAGTCCTGAGGAGTTTAGTTACATACATACATACATACCCGAGTTCATATTTTCTTATGGCTTTCCACTAAATGCGTCTCTGTATTTTTTTATTTATCTTTGATATTGTTTATAGTGCTTGTAGCATCACATTTTTTAAAAGAAGAATTACTACATTGCAAGCAAGGCATAGATATATTATTCAAGAAACGTTTAGGAAGATTTGCATCAGTGTTAACTGAATACAGTGTTTGTGTTAAACTTACAGCTGGAAGGACCTAGACAAATGAACCTAGGAATTAAAGTGCACAACTTGAGACTAGAGGAGTGCTATTTGGGAAATAATGGGGGATTGGAGAATAAAGGGAATGCTGGAGATTCCGCATGCCCAGTGTGGTCCATGTAGCATGCTAGGTTAACTTGTTTGTGCGCTTGAGAGCTGCACTGGGTTGTATGTGCTGGCCACACAGAGTCTCTGCAATTGCTTTACTCGGGGAGTCTGTGTGAAAGACTCAATCAGAAGAATATAAATGGTGTCCACTTCTTTGAGTAATGTGGTCCACAAACAGGCTATATTACATGTAATATAAAGCAATTCAAGAGCCTGAGAATCTTTCTCAAATAGCCATCATGAGCCACATGACCTGAGGAGCTGGGAGTTCAGTGAGACTGACAGGAGAGAGAGATAGCCATGGGCCACAGAACAGAATCTGTGGGTCTTCATCTTAAATTTTGAGTGTTGGGAAAAGGAACTTAATATGAAAAGTTGTCCATTACATAGCTTTCCATTCAAGTGTTTTTACCCCAAAGCAAGAGATAGGGTACTTTCCTAGTGAACTGTTATACGGTTTCCAGGGAGGTGACTCAGAGTCAGTTGTTCCCTTACCTGGGCAGTCATCTCCAAACGGAAGTTACATCAGCTCCAAGTCTGAAATGCATTCTTGTAACCAGTGTGAACTGTGAGGCCATGAAACCAAAAGTATATCTGAGAAAATGTTTTATGGCATCTCTCTCGTTAGGCCCTGATGCTTAGAAGGATTTTAGGTTGCTTATAGGGATACAAATTTCAGCTGTGATGATGGCGAAATCCATGTCCACTGACTGCCCCAAGCACCATGGCTGGGGAAATTTCTATAGCCTGAGGTAAGTAGGAATCCAGACTGAGCATGGGTGGTGTCTGTTCTCTTGGCCCTGCCCGAGACCAAGGCTCTAGTTTGGTACACGTCATTGTTCTCCAGTTAGCTGTAGAGTAAACCACGTGTGGTCCTCTGTTACTAGATGAGCTCATAAGTTGAATCTGGTGCTGGCATCATAAGTCTCCAGGTGACCCTTTTAGTTACTGTAACAGGTGATGGATGAGATGGCCATTTCTAGCTATAGCGGTCTTCTGTTTCCCCTAGTGGATGCTAGCTGCTCTCTTTTTGTGTGCCAGAGACAGATATTGGGGTTCAACCTGAAGGTGAGAAAGGCAAAACAGCCAGCCACTGGCTCTTACCTCTACCTCAGTCCAAAATGGCGATCCTGCCTCCAGGAATCTCAGAATGAGACTGAATGAGAGCTGTCTCCTCCCATCTTATATTCTTCTCTAGTGCTGGGATTAAGGGCGTGCACCACCACTGCCCGGTTTCTGTGGCAAATTAGCATGGGTACTGGAATTAAGGATGTGTGTCGTGGTTGCCTGGTCTGTAAGGCTGACCAGGGTGGTCGTTTTACTCTCTGATCTTCGGGCCAGCTTTATTTATTAAAATAAAATGAAATATCACTATATTCATGGGGCAGGAGAAATGGCTCATGCTTAGGAGCACATACTGTTCTTGCAGGGGAACAGAGTTCAATCTGGGGCATCCACATCCCACATCTTGCGGCTCACAACTGCCCTAACTACAACCCTGAAGAGAGTCAGACTCCCTCTTCTGGCCTCTGCAGGCACCTGCAGGCATGTGTGCATGTGCTCATACAGACACCCGTATACAGAGGTGCACACACACACATAAATAATAAAAACCAACCTTTAAAAGCTGTGTCTATACTGTTTAGACTTATTTCGTGGTGTTGTCACATACTGTGTGCATGTGTGCACACATATAGACCACATGTATGTATAGGCATGTAAGCATTTGCATACACATAACCCCGACAGCTCTCTCACTTTTGTTCAGTGTTGATTTCTATTTACTTTGTACTATAGACATTTCCTGCCGTGTCTGGGGCGGTCTACAGGCGTTGTCTTCCCTGCCTGTTTTCCCTGTGAAGAGTCTGATGAGCTTTCCTCTCCTGCCCTCTCCTCTGCAGAGGGACCATTCTTATTTTCATTTCGTCTAACCCAGTGTCTGTCCCAAAACAGGAGTTCAAAAAAATTGATTGTTGAATGAAACTGAGAAACAGGTTTTGATTTCTCTCATTTCTGTTTTCATTGTCCTGTGGGCTAAATGCTTCTGTATCCTCATAGTTCAGAAATGCTTCTGGAGATGCTAAGTGATTACACCTTGTGTTCTTAGTTAGCACTTTGGTTTTATGTGATAGTCTATAGCATATCTGTGGCTCTAGCTTTAAAAATAGGTGATATTTTAAAGGGAAGTTCTGTTTCCTTTATGGGTATGGAGAATGCATGAACAATAGGACAAAAATTACAGCCTGTGTGTGTGTGGGGGTGGGTGTGTATATATATATATATGTTACCTTATACGTGCATAATAACTTGTAGCTATGCATAATGGCATGGAGTATAAAAGTACATTAAAGTTGGGAACAAAATGGAATCAAGAACAGTTCAAGAACTGTGGATACAAGGGCCATGATTTTGGCTTTAAGCACTCAGAAGGTGGGGGAATGGTATAGGAGCAACGATGAATCAGTCAGTGGCTTAAGACGAGTGTAGCTGCTCTTGACACCAAGAAGATCAAGGCTCTCCCAGGAGTCCTCATAAAGCACACACTGCTGTGTTACGAAAGTCAGCAAAGCTGGTGATGCCAGTTCTCCTGAAGTCCATTGTGTTAACTGTGAGGCTCTCCATGTTTTATGAAAGCAGTAGTCAAGGGTACCTTAAGGTATCAGTTCTCTGATGGGCAGACTTGATCCAGGCATATGAAAGACATGGATTATGTTCCTTGTAAGCCATCTTCCCTACGTACTGATGTTTTAGCTAAGGTTTTCAGAATCATCAACATTGAACTTAAGACCAGGAAACTGCTTAGCAGGTAACCACAGTTGCTTTAAATTCCTGAATGTGACAGCCACGTCACACCCTAACAAGAGTCATTCACGATATTCCTCCCACCCTCTGGTTCTTGGATTCTTTCTGCTTCCCTCTTCCATGATGTTCCTTGAGCCTTGGTGGTGGTGTCCAAGATCAATTCAGTCCAAAGTTCAGACAGATGCAGGGAGGTGCCCTCCAGGGCCCACCCTTCTTGAGGAGCTACTGACAGCTGATGGATGGCTGGTGGAGCAGGAAGAAGCATTCTTCTTTGAATGTGTGGTCCCTCGTGGATTACCCAGGCTCCTGTGGGTGGCCTCACACCCATGTACACATGGACAGCATCAGTTGGACTTACTGGGTTATTTAAAAATAAAAGGACATGAATTTAAGAGGGAGCTGTGTTAGGGGACTTGTGGGGAGTTTATGGGTGGATATGTTTGTATTTCGTTGTATATACCCATCAAATTCTTAAGAATAAAGAAAAAATATTAAAAAGAATACTTCTTGGTAAATCAATCCCAAGTGCAGATATTGTGAGGTCAGCTAAAGAGAGACATGTTCTATCAATGTCAAATTAAAGCTGAGGTTAAACAGAAATCTTTTTAAAAAATTTTTTAAATCTTTTTAAACAGGAAGTCTTGAGTTGCCAGATAAAGACATTAGCCCAAGAAGCAGGTTAGGCTACTTTTTGCATCTCCAATGACGGCATAGGGAAATTGAGCAATGAGACCACGGTTATTTACAGGAAATCGGGTATTTCTTAGTGCTCAATCCCCTCCAGGGGCTTTAAGTAGGTGTTCAGATAGGTGTGAACAGATACTCAGCAACAGGCTTAGAGACTATGATTCCGCAAATCTGAACCACATGCTTAGACTCATTTCTCACATGCCCGTTTACAGCCACTCTTTCCCTCCATCAGCAAAGCAAAGCATGTCTCTTCCCATCCCGAATCCCATCATTGTGTAGGCCTATAGAGAGGCTTCGCGTACTAAACAGAACAGCTGCTTGGAATATTCCTTTGCAGACAGACATAGTAATGTATGCAATAAAATGCTGTCAACATAAACACCATAGAATATGCTACATCAGGGTGAAATTCTTTGGAGAAGCAAGCTAGATGTGAGTTTATGGAGAGAAACCAACTCTGCAAATTTCTCCGCTGAAGAAGGAAAGCATGAGCCCAGTACAGTATTTTTTTAAATGTTTATTTATTTATTATGTATACAATATTCTGTCTGTGTATGCCTGCAGGNCATGTGGTTGCTGGGAATTGAACTCAGGACCTTTGGAAGAGCAGGCAATGCCTTAACCTCTGAGCCATCTCTCTAGCCCCCAGTACAGTATTTTAAAAATGGAATATAACAGTGAACAACAGTTCCAACCCTTTTTCATATTATATTCATTTATTGTGTGTGTGCCATGTATGTTCCATGGCCTGTGTGGGGGTCAGAGGACATCTTCCAGGAGCTGGTTCTCTCCTACGATGTCTGTCCTGGGAACTGAACTCAGATCATCTGGCTTAGTGGCAAGCTCCTTATCCCACTGGGCCATCTCCCTGGCCCGAAAGTTTTGTTTAAGAAATTTACTATTTACATATATAAAAATTGATCTTTTTCCACCTTACAGATATGTGATCATAAATTTTAAATGTCTTGACAGTGTGGCACAGTTTCAGGAGAAAATATATAAGATGTTGTTTTGTTTCTGATCTTTAGATCGGATGTGAGCAAGTGTGTTTGCACAACACTATCTGTCCTATATTACACAGAAAAAGTCATGTCAACCTGGTACTTGCTTTATTTAAGAAGACAAACATCAGTTGAAGATCGGTCAGCTCTTGTAAGAAAGAGAGCATAGGCTTTGAAATAGATCGGTGTGACACTCACCGTTTCTTCCTGATTTACTGATGTGCTGTGGCTGGATTGCTACAGCTGCCTCCCAGCTCTGAACTTGGCACGGAAGCCCAGAGCTGTCTAGTTCAGAGAGAAGTCACCTCCTATGGCTCACCATGCTCCAGCTGCAGGACCTCCTTGCCTGACTTCCGGCACATCAGTGTGCATGCTCCAACAGGTCTTTGTTTTCTCTGTGTGGGGAAACGTTACTTTTGGGAAGACGTCCCTGAGCACAGTGTTAGAAATTGCACAGCTCTGCCACCTCATGGTAGTCACAGACCCCTGGGGCCGCCCGTGTATCGTGGATTTTGTCTTGCTACGCGATGTGGAATTACTCTCTCACCTTCATCATAGCTGTCTTCGTTGACCAGAGATCAGGGATTTCGTACACAGTGCTCCTTGGCATTGCTCAGAGCCAGGAAGAGTTCCTGGCACATTATAGATACATAGTAAATAATCAATGACTAGACCTATGTTTCATATCGTTTTCATGTCAAATTCAGTATTATGAGTGCATTTTATTTTATTTTTTATTTTAAAAAATTATTTTTCATTTCATATACCCATCCCAGTTCCTCTTCCCTCCCTTTCTCCCACCCTCCCCCTTCACACTCCCATCCACTCCTCAGAGGGGGTAAGGCCTCCCTTGGGAATTCAACAAAGTCTGGCACACCAAGTTGAGGCATCACCAAGCCCCTCCGTAGGTATCAAAGCTGAGCAAAGTATTCTGGCATAGGGAAAGGAGTCCAAAAAGGCAGTTCATGTACCTGGGATAGCTTCTGGTGCCACTGTCAGTGACGGGTATAGGCTGTTGATCATTCTGCTACTTTTTTTTCATAGTGTAGAGTACAGCTGAAGTATACTTAAAATAATGAACAAATGTCATTTTTATGTTAATAAGACCACATAGTTCTGATACCACTGTTTATAGATCAGTAACTTTTTATTTTTTTCACTTTGATGAATATAGAATATTAGCTATTTTGAAAACTCACTTATTGATGTATGGGTGACATATTAATGTGCACAATTTGATGACTTTGAAGAAAAGTCAATAGCCAGGAAACCATTGCTACAATCTATCCTGGTTATCCATAATCTCCAAAAATTTCCCATGGTGTGTGTGTATGTGTGTGTGTGTGTGTATGGTTTAATACCACTCAATAGAGATCTATATTTTCACTAACACTTAAGTATACAATACAGTATTTTTTCTACTGAATAATGGAGTTTCAGGGTTTATTTACTTGAACTTTTTCTCATTTGTTGGCAGCACCAATGACTCGCAGAGGGAAGATGGGAAGGGAACGTTGGTGTGCACATGAGCTACATCTATTCCCACTGCATGTAGCTGCGCTTGGCTGTTCAGTTAGGAATTTGCAGCAGAGCTGTGTACGTGGATGCTTAGATGGTTGGTGGCCGTGAATATTCACTTCTGGGGGTGTCTGGGGGTAGTCTCGATGGTATTGATGGCTGCTACTGGTGTTGTTTAGATGGTTTTTGTTGATGGGTGTTCTTACTGGGTTGGAGTTGTTTCAGGTGGTGTTGACGGTTGTTGCTAATGGTGTTGGGGTTGTTGGTAGTGACATCATTATGGTGGAGGAGATGGAAGAAACAGTGTAAAGCTTTCTCCTCACCAACCTATAGTAAGATCTACTATGCTATACAAATTAAATGAAATCACTTCCATGTATATATGAAATACACTTATTTTACACATACATATTTAGTTATATTTATATATGAAATACGCATATATACACACATATATGACAGTGGGTATAGCCTATGGTAGTTATTGCTTTTATTTAAGTAAACCTTTCAAGAAATCCTTGGGTTTCCAAGAATTTCCTTAAATCAGGATGTTAAAACCAGGTATCTACTTGTGAGCCTTCAAACTCACTCCAGATTTAAGCAAGTTGAGCTGTTTGTGCCTCTGATGGCTGCTCATGTGTGCACTCATGCTCTAACGAACATCGATTCCCTGTCTCTTAACTCAGGTGTTTTCAGCATAGTCTTTTATTACCAACCCCAATCCTGGCAAGACTGGGCTTCTGTTTCTCCATTGAGCCTGACGTGGAGTCTCAGCGTCTTGATACCATGTTGCATTTTCCAGGATACTTTGCATACAGACTCATTGCTTCCAGCAGGGGTTTTAGGAGGTAGACACAGGATATCGCTGTCTTTATATATTGTTTGAAATTTCACCAATTAAAAAAGGTGTAGTTACTCGAGGTCTGGATAGCCCAAATAGGATCAGTGCTAAAGACACCGATGTGCTAACACTCCACTTAGCAGCACTTACTCTTGCTTGTTCAGTCCTCAAAGACCCCACCCCATTCTCCCTCTCAGACAGCAGCCTCCTGAGATTTAATTTAGCTCTTGGCTTGGATCATTATGTCCTTGATCCAGCTCTTACTCAACCTCAAATGTCAGGGCAGCTTCTATGTATAACCCGCTTCCCTTTCTTCCCTGTAGATGACTGTACATTAGCATAATCCTCACAAAATGCATTTGTGTATTCTGATTACCAAGTAGAAACGTCTATAGTTCAAGAAAAATAAACTATATATTCTACATTTGCCAAGATTCTTTTGGTGGTGCCTGGGGCCTTGGGTAATATGGAAAGAAAGACTTTTTAAAAACGAGGTCACTTTCCAGATAGTTTAGCTATTCTGGGTTAGAAATTGGTGACTTTTAGGAAGCTTATCATATTGTGGAATCATCGTCACAAATTAGTTTTAGACCAGCTTTATCACCCAATATGATTTGCCATTCCGTTTGCACTAATATCCCTCTTCTTTCTTTCCCTTCCTTCCTTCCTTCCTTCCTTCTCGCTCTTCCTTCTTTCTTCTCTTTCTCTCTCTGGGTTTCTTTTCTTTCTCTATCTCTTCCTTCTTTCCTTTCTCCTTCTCCCTTTCTCTTTCTCTCCCTCCCTCCTTTACTTCCTTTTTCTCCCTCCCTCCCTCCCTCCCTCCACCCTTCTCTCACTCCCTTTCTCCTCCTCTTCTCTTCTTTTCTCTTTTCTAAAATTTAAAACTCTGTGAGTTCCAGGGACAGAATACATACAGGCCAGCAAAAATAGAGGCCACTGACAGGGACAGACCCAGAATATAATCATTCATCAAAGTAAAGATGCTGACATCTATTTTATTCAAACAAGCGAGCAGCATCCTGGCGTTCTCTAGCTTCTTCATAAATTTTACTTACATAAACATAACATGATGTTAAAATGAGACTCTATTTCAGTTTTAGCGATATCTCGGAGATCAGAAATAGTATGATAATTTCCCTACATTAGTCACTTATTCACAATATGGTTAGAGCTTTGCCAAAATTATGCCTGTCCTGTGTCTGAGGTTGATGTTGGGGCCCTGATGAACATTGACATTTAAGTCAGGGTTCTCAGTCTTCACTTCAAACCGAGTGAGAAAAGCCCACATTGAATTTGCATGAACTGCTGGCTACAATCAGGGGATATGAGGTTCTGGAGTCTATAGTCTATCTTCTGATAATTGTGAGGAACTGGTGTCAGAAGCCCTGACCATAACAAAATCAGAGGATGCCCACATCCTTGGACAAATGGTATGGTACTTACCTATAACTGATGTACAGTCTCCCATCTATTTTAAAACCACATCTAGATCACTTGTACTCAACACAATGAATAATCGTATGGTTTGAAGACAAAGTACTATACCGATACAACTTTAAAAAATTACTTTGAACCCAAGGGTGGCAGAATTTCAGATTTGGAAACTGTTAATACAGGGGACAGAGTGTATGACTGAATCTTCTAAGTGTGAAACTAAGGGGTCAGAGGAGAGAAAAGCAGAGAAGTCAATACAAGCAGGTGCAGGAGGTGGGCTAGTGTTCTCTAATGGATGTAGCGGATGCTTTTGGATCACTGTAAAAAGAGAATGTATCCACTACACTTCAGAGAACTGCAAACTAGCTGATAAGTTTTACTACTCTCTTCAAAGAATGCCTGTGTCCCTGAGAATTTTCCTTGTGGTTTTTTTTTTAATCCCTAGCAAGTTGCTAATGAATGGAGGCATATATGCTTGGGATTTCGTAACAACGAGAACCCTGGGTAGGGGCTGTGTGCTGGTCTCTTAGCCTTTACAAGAGTGTAAACAAAGGGTAGGATGATCAATTCCTTAAGTATTCTGAGTAAAACTTATGGAAAGACACCATCTAAGAAGTGTCACGTTTGCAGTTTTGCCACCTTGGGCACCTTACTGTGTGGTTCTGAAATCTGAATTTTATTCTCTGTTATCTTCTTTTTAATCATTTGACTGAAACCTTCGGTGTCTTTATGGCCACCATTTGTTGTGTGGCAAATCATTGATTCATAACTTGTGGAACTTACATTTCAAAGTAGTTTTTTGGTTTTTGACATTGTTTGGAGAATTTGCCTACTCTATATACACAGATAACACTTGGTTTAATTAAAGATCTGAAATAGTCGTTAGCAAGATACCATGAGCATCAATATTTTACAGACCTATAGTATTTCAATAACTATACAACAATTTATTTTTATTTAGGTTATTATTATTAGATTTTTGTGCAATTTTATTTCTGTGTTCATGAATGCAGTTTGAATATCCAATTAGATGATTTAAATGCTCACTGATAGTTCTGATTTTCTGAAGACTATAATCAGATTTACTAGTTTTTAAATAAAAACTTTCAAGTACTGCATTTAAAATGCAGACTTTTATTTAACAGACGCCGTATATGTGTGTAAACTTGTGAATTTTTTTCTTGCCAACATAAAGTTTTTGACGTCAAAATGGAGTGTTTATCTCTGTAAAACTATAAACAAACTAAAAAATTAACATAGTTAAGTAATAACTATTACTGCAATGAAAGCAGTGTTGCATCTAGAGACATCTTTGCTGCCGATGGGATTGGGACTAATAAGAGCAAAATTTGATCAAATTATGAGCACAGTGAGGTAAACTTTTAAACCCTCTTCATGAAGGGTAAACTCTTAATCCTTCTTTCAATGCTCCTACAGCACTTAAAGTATAAGTCATAATACTGAATTTATGTCAACCTATTTTTTGCTTATTTATATAAAAGTACATAGTGACTACTCGCTGTGTGCCAGATAAGGAAATATTTGGTGGGAACACAGTAGTGGGTATGTTCAGTCTCAGCCCTGTGGATCCCTCAGTGGATAGGTGTATAAAGCAAACAACATTGCTAAATATATGTAATTATACACTGGGATCATTACTATGAATGATAAAGCAGAAGGTATGAGAAAGAATGCATGGGGAATATTCTAGATGGGGAATCCCTAAGTGGGAATCCCATGAAAATCTGAATTATTATGAGTACACACTCATAATAATGTACAAAATTATATTTGATGGAGGGAACAGCATATGCAAAAGTCCTATTGTATGAGCAGTGTAAGAGGAAGAAGCAAGGAATGGGCACAGGTCATTTCGTTTGGAGGTCATAGAAGTATTTCAGTTTCCAAGTGAAGTCTAGACAGAAAATTTAAATAGGTCAGGTGCCTGTAAAGTCAGAAGTGAATGGAGCCTTGAGAGCTCCAACAACCAGCCTGGCAAGACATGCCCTCTGGTGCAGCCTCTGTGCAATGGTGCAGGAACGCCATGAGAGTAACCAGCCACCTTCTAATCAGATTTGTCTGGCTCCGTACCTGACACCATTGTCAGGCCAAGGACCTGTGGCTAGACAGGTCACAGGCCCTTGGGGAGAACCTGCTGTTATCCTTTGGCTAAATGGATACAGTTTTAAACTGACTCCTAACGACTTATCATTATAACCATAAATAATCATCTCTCCACCCTCATCAGAGAAGCTTCTGTTTGCAGTAGACAGTAATTAACACAGTGGTCCACGACTGGCCGAGGTGCCAAGAATACGATATTACAGAATGCCTGGCTCTACATAAGACACTCATATCACACCCCTCTTCCTGGGGCTCAGGGATCATTGTGGAAGAGGGGGCAGGAAGTCTATAAGAGCCAGAGTCAGTGGGTGAACACAAGTGAACAGAACACGAGCAAATAGTGTCATCTAGGCAAAGCAGGGCAGCCGCACACATGAGCCAACCCGTAGCATGGAGTCAAGTCTGCCCCTAGCTGAGGACCCTTTGGCAGGTGGAAACTGCTGTGAGAGGTATTGTAATAGGGTCGCTAGTTCGATCCCGACGATTGCTCAGCCCAGAAATCAACACACAGAAACTGTATTAATTAAATCACCACTTGGCCCATTAGCTCTAGCTTCCCATTGGCTGACTCTTACATCTTAATTTAACCTATCTCCATTAATCCATGTATCGCCACATGGCAGTGGCTTACCTGCAAAGTTCTGGCACCTGTGCCCGGGGGGGACTACATGGCTTCTCTCTGACTCTGCCTCCTTTCTCCCAGCATTCAGTTTAATTCTCCGTGCCTACCTAAGTTCTGCCCCATCAACAGGCCAAGACAGTTTCTTTATTAATCAATGGTATTCACAGCATACAGAGGGGAATCCCACATCAGAGAGGGAGAGTCAGGTTTTTTTTTTTTAAGGATGTGGTCCCTGATAAACCCACCACACTGCAGCGGAAGGCCACACGTCCAAAACTGTATGGGCAGCAAAATGGGACTCGATAGGTGAAAAAGAAGGAATATGAAGTTGAGAGGGTAGGGAAGCAGGGGTTAGCCTGGGAGGAATGGGAAGGGGGTGAATAAGATCAAAATACATGGTGTGAAATCATCAAAGAACTAATCAAAAAGAAATAAGGAGAGTTTGAGTTGGATAAAACACAGCATGGAAGGGATAGAAATAAGAAGGGGAAAAAACACATGATGAAGTTGAAACTAGGGGAAAAAACCATAGCTTTACAACTTCTCCTGTGACTCATGTATCCTTTTACCTATATTTCCATGTGAGCCTGTAAATATAGATAAATTTAAGAGAGAGAGACAGAGACAGAGAGAGAGAAGTTAGAAGGGAAAAGGGCAAGTTATTAGTGTAAAACTGTTGGCAAAAATGGTGACTTGGAATCTGACAGAGTGAACTGTTCTCCCCGCCACACTCCCCTCTGGTTTTCTGAGACAGGGTTTCTCTCTGTAGCTCTGGCTGTCCTGGAACTCTCTCTGTACACCAGGCTGGCCTACAATGCACAGAGATCCATCTGCCTCTGCCTCCCGAGTGCTGCAATTAAAGGTGTGCGCTGTCATGCCCAGCTCTAATTTCACCCCTTAAAGTTATCGATTAGAACTTGGTATTTCAGAGCTAAAAATAATCTGTTAGTATTTATTTTGTAGTGAATGACTTGGAACCGTCTCTTGAGTGTACAACTTTGAGATGCTCATCATTTTGCCTTTGGGTTGTTATTGTTTAGGAATCTTAGAAAATATAAAAT
>LOJH01014625.1:6032-23998 GCA_001685095.1 Ellobius talpinus
CACACACACACACACACACACACACACACACACACACACACAGAGAGAGGCATGCCCAGAGGTCCTGGGGGATTCTAGACCCAGTCAGGTTGACAGCTGATGTTACCATCACACATCTGTCCTGGTTCCCTTTCTGTTGCTATGATAAAACACTCGTATCTAAAGCCACCTAGGGAGGAAAAGATTTGTTTGGCTTCCAGGTAACAGTTCTTCATTCTGAGAAGTCCAAGCATGAAGTGGGGCTTTTTTTAGTTCACACAAAGTTACCTCCAACCAGAATTCACTCACAGCCACAGAAGTCCACCAGGAACCACAGAGGATGCTGCTTGCTGGCTCACACAGGCTCGTGCTTAGCTAGCTTCCTTATACAGCCTACCTCACAGGGAATGGTGTTGCCCACCATATGGATCCCTCCTGCATCAATTAACACTCAAGACAATCCCCACAGCTATGTACAGGTCAGTCTAATCCTAATTCTAAGGGTTTGGACCAATGCATCATACGTGATTCATGTTGTAAGATCATTTGGAAAGTGTTGCCATACACCCCCAAATCCTTTGCTCTGCCAAAGAGTGTGGCAGTGTGAACCCAGAGAGCCTAAAAAGCTGGGATGTGTTTCAGTTGGTAGAGTGCTCACCTGGCATGCATGAAGCACTGGGTTCCATTCCCCTGCACTACAAATTGGGTGGTAATGCTGGTCTGTTCACCCAGAACTCTGGAGGTGGAGGATGGTGGAGGCAGGAGAATCAGAGGTTCAGAGTCATCTTTAGCTACATAGGGAGTTGGAGGCCTGGGAGACACAAGACTAGGCCTGGAGAGGAAAAACTGACAGAGAAGAAAATAGAAATCATTTGTAATCCTGCCCCTCCTTCCACTACTTGCATTTGGGCTTTAGGGTACAGGTAGGTGTGTGTGTGTGTGTGTGTGTGTGTCTGTGTGTCTGTGTCTGTGTGTGTGTGTGTGTGTGTGTGTGTAATTTGGGAAAAGGTGAGACAGGGTCTCACAGTGTAACTCAGGCTGACCTGAAACTCACTTTATAGCCCAGGCTGGCCTTAAACTTGTGGCAGTCCTCCTGCCTCAGTGCTGATTCCAGGCATGAGTTCCCCACTGTGCTATAGAACTGGGGGCTTCACTGTGACCACTCTGGTGTCTTCCTTTATCATGATCCATGCTCTATCCTGTGTGAACCCAGTGACCACGGAGTTGGATTCTGGCTCCATGTCCTCATCGTGTCCCCTCAGAAAGGGGACAGTGGAGGGTGTTATGAGAGCATTTGGAAACTGTGGCCTTTTGCCCTCACATTCAGCATAGTCCTTGCAGCTGGAAATAGTCCTGGACACGTTCCTTCACAGCTGTGTGATATTCCATCCCTGGGATATATAGCACTTTAATTTGCAGTGGAGCTGTATGCCAATGAAGCCTCATTGACTGAACATCACAGCCTAGGTAGCCTACCTTAAGCACTTTCCAGCATCCCCACTAATTAGCTCGTGGTTGGATAGAATCACTGCACACTAAGCTTGTCTTTTAACAAACCATCAAATAGCTGGCAAAGATCATTGAGTTCTATATGAGCATGTAAACAGAATGACCACCTCTGCCCATCATGAAGTCTAAACACTGAGGGAGAAAGCACCGTAAGTGGGACCTCCTGTACCTTAATTTTCTTACTGATCAGGATGACGTGAATGCAAAAGGCCTTGGAAGGCAGGGAGCCTGGATAGCCTAGCAGATAGTGGGTATTTGGTGGGGTTTGCCTCCTACATCACTGCCCCGGAAGTTGCCCCCCTGCTGATCCTTGTTCCTAGTCAGGGAACACAGGCACTGGGAGAGACAGGCAGAGACAAGAAGGCATGATGAAGGGTCTGAGCAGGCTGAAATTCCAAGGGGCGTTGGCTGTGCGGTGGATATGAGGAGGCCAGGAGTGATGAGCCTCCTGGGAGGATATGAGGGATGGGGTGTGAGAACACAGAGCATCACCCAGCCCCGTCTGGTGGGGGGAACACAAAGAGAGGAAACAGTTCAGCGGACATATTCCCCAACACCGTGCTAAGCATAGAACCCAGGGCCTGCTATGCCGCTCCCCAGACCCCAGCACTAGTCTTTATAGGACGATACTGTTCACCAGGTATGACAGGGACCCAAGGTGCTGCTGGTTTCCTGCCCTGGCTCTGGTCCCCAGACGAATCCATGTGCCTAGAGCAGCCATAGTGCTGTAAACTGTCAACTAGCTCATTGTGCCCCAGTAGGGCACTCCAACTACTACCATATGAGTCTCCTCTCCATCCCAGGAATCTCCTCACACTCTTGCTCTTTCTAGAAGGTTCTCCCTTTCTACACTGTCCTTCAGATTTGGGTTTGGCGAAGTTCTTCTTGGAGCCTTCTTCTGCTCCCCCAAGTTCTTCTTTGGGTACCCCAACAGCTGGCAAGCATAACTGAGGAGCTAGACACAGGCCCTCATTTACTAACAGTGCTGTTTACAGAACAGGTTTGCAGACAAGCGGGAAGGCAGCCCCAGCTCCCGGGTACCCCTCTCCCTGCCATGTGTGACATGCTCACCACCTCACACTTCGGTGGTATGGCTGCTACCATTGTGAACACGTTGGTTAGCTGATGTCCAGCTTTTGCAAGGTTCCCTAGAATTCTGACATGCCCCCATCACAGCATCATAAGGGACAGTTCCTCTGTCCTAAAATGCCCTATGCACTATTTGTTCGTCCTTCCATTCTGTTTCCCCTCTCCTGCCACTGCCTGCTCGTCATTGACTTTGTTTTTTTTTTTAACCATCTCCTAGTTGGTGCCCATCAGAGCAGGGACCCCATCTTCTTTGCCAACCATTTAACTTACTTATTTAACTCCCAGTTCAGAGCCTACCACATTACATTGCCCTATATTTTTCCTTGCATATTTTAATGAAAATAAGATTCCAATCAGCATATCAGCAATTTGCCTTTTCCAAATATTGACAATATATCTTGGGAGTCTGTCCATCTCAGGATAAAGCAGGCTTGTGCTCACATGACCTGCCTGCCTCCCCATGCCTCACTAATTTTGTGAATTTGGCTCGGTTTTCTGGACAAAGACTCTCTAGCCCTGGCTGGCCTGGAACTTGAGATTCTCCTGCCTCGGCCTCCCAAACCCCAGGGATTGCAGGGGCATACCATCCTGTCCAGTTCTCTTTAACTTTGGGCTGTGAAGAAGTTCCCATTCCCACCCACACACACAAAGAGAGCCTCCTGTTCCAGCCACCATCTGAGGTCTCCTTTTTCCTTAGAGTCTGTCTCTACTGTGTGGCCTTTTTCTCACCCAAAAGCCACTCTCATCTGTCCCATAACTGCACTTGCAAATATCTCTGGATTTCTCTAGAAGACAGAGACATTAAGAACCAGTATGCAGCAGCATCGTGACAACTGATATGCATGCAGTAATATCTTAAACACCCTTGGCATCGACTGCCATGTGCCTTCTAGGTACAGTTGGCATTTCTCTGAGCTTGTCTCCACCCAGGCCCAGCCATGTGCGCACTTGGCCCTGGACTGACGAGGCTTTGAAGTCCCTCCAGGGTTTTCTGGAGTCCCCTCCCTCTGTAGCAGTCTTCACCCTCTGCCACCCATCTATTGATCAGCCAGATGCACGTCTGCACTGTGCGGGCTGCATCCACAGCCCACACATTCACTGGCATTCAGCGTGTGGCTCTGTCCTCGGCGTTTCTGGTCCAGATTTGGTCTGATTCAAGCTCCACTCCAGCGGCGAACGATCTAGAAAGTTTCCCTCCTGACTGTGTCATCTGTGTTGTTCTGGACAGTCATGGCTCAGTGCCTGAAGCTCCATTCTACCCCCACTTCTGCCATGAGCTGCTGCTATGAAGACTATGCCCTCTTTGGTGTTAGGTTACCCTGAGGTATAGCTTAAGGAAGACAGGAAGAATCCATGCTACTGCTTTCCCTTTATTTACCAGTTTGCACAATGATGAGATGCCTATGAATATTTGAATAAACGGTGAATAATACATGTGTGGGTGAACTGATGGGGCTGAGGAGCTGGGGTTCTTTCTGTCACCCTCAGTGCCTAGGTCTGCAGCCTTCAGCCAGGACTCTGTGAACAGCAGCGGCTGGGGTGTGGCTTGCTATTTGTCACCTGTCTGCCCACCTCAGTTAAGTGCTAAGGTGGGTGTGGATGTGGGGCTTAGCGGGTCTAGGGGTTATCTAGTGGGCACAAAGCCTTGGGTTTAATCTACAGAACATTAAAAACAAACTAAGAAACAAAAACCCAATGATTGTGGGGCTGGAGAGATGGCTCAGCCTGTCCCCAAACTTGATGACTCAAGTGTCATCCCCAGTCTTCCACACCCATGCTGTGGCACACATTTGTGCACATGCACGAGTGCATACACACACACACACGTTGAATTAATTTAACTTTTAAAAATGGGTGTGCTAGCCAATACCTCTATTCCTAGCTCTTGTCGGAGTGGCTTTGGGAGGGTCAGAAGTTCAAGGTCTTCTTGGCTATGTAGCTGATTCAAGGTCATCTTGGGCTATATCAGATGCTCTCTTAAAAAGATTTTAAAAAAGCCAGGCGGTGGTGGTGCACACCTTTAATCCCAGAACTCAGGAGGCAGAGGCAGGCAGATCTCTGTGAGTTAGAGGCCAGCCTGGTCTAGAGAGGGGGTTCCAGGACAGCCAGGGCTACACAGAGAAACTCTTGTCTCAAAAATAATATAAATAAATATAAATATATTAATTAACTAACTAATCAATTAATATAAAAAAGGAGTTCAGGTGGTCAAATTGCTGAACCATCTGACATAAGGGAGTCTCTCTCCACCTAAGAACAGAAGTCCAGGAATCCACACAGGGCAGCCAGAACCAACCTCAGGAGGTCCAGAACACCCCTGGCTGGGAAACGTATCCAACCCATGGGAGTGGGCATCTGCCCTCTTTGTCCTGAAGGAGAGTCTGACCTCCTGAGTCCCTTCCAGGGCGGCCCAGCACAGTCCTGGACACTCCTGCTCCTGAGTTCTTGCCTTCACCAGAGGCCAAGTGGCCCACTCTGGAGCTCGCTGACCTCCCCCATCCTCTGGTCTCCTCAGGTGCAAATGCAACCTGCATGCCAACCTGTGCACAGTGCGCGAGGGCAGTCTGCAGTGCGAGTGTGAACACAACACCACGGGCCCCGACTGTGGCAAGTGCAAGAAGAACTTCCGTACACGGGCCTGGCGAGCTGGCTCCTACCTACCGCTGCCCCATGGCTCTCCCAATGCCTGTATGTATGTAGCCAACCCAGTGGCGATCCTCATCCTGTGCCCCAGGACTGTGGCTCACATGTGCACTAGCATGCATGCACACACACACACAAAGGAGGGGGCAGCTGGCGTGGACACACACACGTGTTGGCCCTCCAGCCGCCCTCCTCCATGTCAGCCCTAGTTGCTGGCAGGCCAACCCCATTGGGCTTCTCAGCATCTTGCCACCCTTCTTCACTCTGAGAGCAGGGTGGGAGACCTGTGGAGATTTAGGACAGCAGGTACAGTGAATGCCCCCTACCAAGCAGTGCTTATGGGGTGCATACAGCATGTCATATGCTTCTGGCACTGAACTCCCAGCCCAGCTGAGGGCAGTCAAGTACTAACCTTCACATTTGGCAGAAGTGTCCTTCGAGACTCTTGTCTGAGCCCTTGCTCTCAGCCCGGTCTTGTCCCCACCTCACTCAGCTATCAAGGGAAGCCATGTGAGAGTTTCCTCACACATGTCTGTATCATGAGCTCTCTTTGAGGGACCCTCCTGTGTGGGGGACCCCCAAGAACAGGCTTCATGAAATCCCACAAGTCTCTGGACTGCAAGTAGAGGAGAGCCTGAGCTGGCTTCTCAGAACCCTGAAATGCACCAAATGACCTGTTCCACACTGAGGCTGCACCAGGATCAGTGGTTACATGTGGCTTCCCTGAGCCCTTACAATACCATGGGAGTGCCATGACTACCCCCCACCCCCAGACGAGCACCCAAAGGTCCAGCCAGCCCAGTGCTCTCCTGGTTCCACAGCCAGTCCCGGCCAACACAGGACCCAGTGGCAAAGCCAGGGTCCACGTGGTTCCCAAACCACATGTCCCATCTGGCACCCCCCTCACCCCTAAAAGATTCATGTGACTTTATACTGATCAAAGCCGAAGGCTGCGGCAAGGCAGACAGTGACAGGCATGACGCGCATGGGCTACAGCCAGCGCTGTGACAAGCCTTTGAAGGGATGACTTGCCAAGCACCACGAGGCACTCAAGGGTCTTCAAAGGCACAGAGAGGGCTTGGTGGGCTGCTGGCCTGCCCCCATGTAGATCCCTCCTCCTGGGTGCCTCTCCACATCTCTTCGTCTCCCGCGCCTTCCTTTAGTCCTCGCTGCTACCTCTTACCAGTGGGCTTGTCTCCCCTCCATCTGTCCTACAGCCATAACCCACCCATCACTTCTGTTTGGTTCCTTCCACAGCCTCCCACCTGTCACCTCCACCATCATGAACCAAAACTCCTACCTGCAGACTACCTAAGAGAGCCACTGTCCCCATGTCCTGCCAACCAGACAATCAGACCCCAGGGTCACTTTTATGTCTTATCTCCTCCCTGCTTTGGGAACCTTCTCCCACCTCACCCCCACTTCCCTCTATCTACCTCCTCTCTGGGACCTCCTCTTTATAATCACAGAGACACCCCTCCTAGGTGCCCACCTACTTCAAAACCTTGGGAGTGAACCCCTAAGTTGTCGGTCCCCCCAAATACAAGGTCCCTGTGAAATCACCCTACTTTTCCCTCCATCACTCCCTAGTCCCAAAGCCAAAGTCCTCCACACCCACTCTCTTGGGACTGGATCATTCCACTGTATCCCTGTGCCTTCCTCACCCTCAGGACCAAACTCTGAGGTGATCTGGCCTCTGCACCCCACTGTTAGTGCCTATGAGTCCTTGCCCTCAGCTCCCACACTCCCAAGCTTGTCTATATCTCAGGGATATGGTGCCTGCTGGGTGTGTAGGTTAAGACTGGAGGAGGAATCAGGAGAACCACCCAGTGCCCCACCCAGCTCACTGTCCCCACAAGTCCTCGGAACCACCAAGGAAAAGCCGTGGCTGACTCCTTCCTTTTGTGACTGTGACAGTTCTACTCAGGGATGGTGACACCACTAGTTAATCCAGTCTCAGGTTTCCTTCCCCACAGAGGCACAGAACACCCAGAGACGGGATCCAGCCTCTCACATTGCCATTCTCCCAGCAGGTCACACCTCCCATTCCCTGGTGATATCTCTGTCCATGAGGACTTTATCCTGCCTTAGGGATCCTGAAAGTTGTGGCTAAACAGGAGGGAATTCTTGTCACAGTGTCCCTTCTGAAAAATGGGCTAAGCGTAGCCTCTGGACAGTCAGTGGTGAGAATCTTGAGAATGGTTGTGGGCCCAACGGCTGCCCGTGACCCAGCAGATTCTCAGGCCCTCTGAGTCTCCTTCCCTTTAGTGGGACTGGATGACACCTCCATGGGCTCCCCTGCCTTGTACAATGTCCTGTGCCAGGTTGGGGTGGCCAGGTCTTGTGTCTAACACTGTTACCCTCTTGTGCCCCTACAGGTGCCGCTGCGGGCTCCGCCTTTGGCAGTAAGTATGCCGCACTTAGTACAAGACTCTGGGGCTGGGCCTTCAGAGTGGACAGGACGGGCTTCTGTCTCTCTAGGCCTGGCCTGTGTTCCCTCTGCATCTAATCACACCCAACTGCTTCTCCACCTCACCCCAGGTCTCCTAGGAGCTTTCTCATGCTGCTTTGGAAGAAGGACAGGGCCTCTGTGCATTTGTGGTCCCCTGACCCCTGGGTGGACAGACTCCCATTCTACCCTTTGTACACAGCCAGGATAGGGTCCTTCTCTACTCAAGGCAGTGTCTGTCCCCTGAGTTTGGCCATTTGGTACCTCCTCCAGGCCTGCTGGAGGGGACAAGCTCTGATCCCGGTGCTCTGGATGTCAGGGAATGTCATGCTGGGAAGGGGCATCTGCAAGAGTGCAAGTGTCTTAGAAGCCCCAAGAATGGTGTGGGGGGGGGAGAGGTTTGGTTCTGATGTGGGTACCTGCCGACTCCCATCCACATGGTGTTCCTAAGTGTTTAGTGGAGCCAGGCAGTTGTGCAAATCAGGGCACTGTGGCATCTCATTTAGACATTGCAAACTTACTCTGCCCCAAAAGATGTACCCACTCCAGAGTCAATAGGAAAGGGCTTGTCAGTGTTAAACTGTGGCAGACCCTGAGCTTTGTGGATGTCTCCAAGGACTTCACCACCCTCCACCATGTTTCTATGGGGACACGCCCTGCCTGCTTGTCCTGCCTCAGCCAGGTTGGCCCCTATCTGAGATGCTGGTGGGCAGAGAGAAACTGGACTCTGTAAACATCACTGGTATTTGCCCCCAACATCAGAGTAAGTGAGGCCTTCTCTGGGAGGCCCCTACTCCACCCTTTCCTGCTTTCTCCGTGTCTTGCCAGGTACCAGCAGGTCTATCAAAGACTCTGTGCCCAAAGCCCCTATGGCCACTGAGGCCACAAAGAGGGGATCTATCACTTCTGTCCCCTCCACATCTACCATCCAAGCCCCTGCAGCCCCCAGCACCCCACAGCCCACAGGTAGGTATGAGAATACACCCAAAGGTGCTCCCTCCCTCCCTTCTTGCCTCCCTCACCCAGGGAAGAGCAGACACTTGCTTGCTTCTTAGTGTAGAAACTATTAGCAATCTAGCCCCATCAAAGCACTGGCTGAGGGGGTCCCCAGGCCATCTCAGTAAATCATCTCAGCCAGGAGTCCTAGCTAAGGCAACCAATGAGGCTCCCGGAATCTTCTTGTTCCTCCAAATGTTGTAAAGAAGAGCCCAGAGGTCAATGTAGCCAAGGGGACAGGGGACCTTGTAGGAGGGTGCCCATGGCAGCAAGTCCACTCAGATATTCAGTAAGAGAGGGTGCCTTGTTACCCAGACATGCTCTGTAATCCATCCATGGAGATGGCTCAGGCTCTCTCCCTACCTGGCCACCTCTTGGGTTCTCCGTCCAGCTGCTGGCCAGTGGGAAGAACAGAAACCGATTAGTGGAGATCAGGGCAGGAGGAGCTTGAGAGGAAGCAGACTCCTAAACACCTGTGAGCAGAGCTAGGCCCAGACCTACTTCCTGGCTGGCAGCAGTGACTACAGGAGCAGCTACACCTGGGGCTATAGACGTGACTGGCTGTTTGCCCTCCCAAAGCAGGATTGGTGCATCCAAGTGGCGCGGGATCCCAGTGTGGCCCTCTGGACTCATCTGGAGAAGGAGTGCCAGGTCTAGCCCACTGCAGATGCTGGGAATCTAAAAAGATTTCTCCTCCTGGAGTGTACCAGCAAGATGGTGGCCAAATAACTTCTTTTTAGCCCCAGTAACATATCCCTTCCTCTCCCCTTCTCAGGGGAGACATGGTGACAACTCCTTGTTCTTTGGACCTTTCTTCTCTCTGATCCATTGTCCCTGCCTAGACAATTCTTACCCCTGGCAGGTGACATCTCAGGATGGAGATTCCCCCAGCAGCTAGGGAAGGGATTAGCCCCAAACTCTGTCTCATCTCTGTCTACAGGGCAGCCTCTTCAGGTCCAACGGCATCCTTGAGAAAGTTACCTTCCCAGGACCACACCACAGCTCTCTCTGAATCCCTCTTCTCTATGGGGATGTGTGCAGAGAGCTGAACCTAGAGATGAAACCTTTCAGAGGAAACTTCCTGCTCCCAGGAACCCCTCTGAGGTGGAGGAATCTGGGCTTTCAGGCCTAGCTGCCTCTGGAGACCTTTGCACTTGGTTGAGCCTATGATGGACAGAGGGGACCAAAAATAACCAGGAAGCAGCAGGGCACTCTATCTGCCACTGATCAGTGGTTCATGCAGGGTGGGGATAAGCACTGGCTGCCAGATACTGGGGGACATTGAACCAAATTGGAAGCTGGGTAGGGCAGACTGAAGTTGGAAGCTAAATATGAGAAGACAGGGAGCCCAGTGAGGTTGCTCTAGCAGGACGGGGTCTGAGTTATGAGAGTCCCCTGGAGCCCAGGGCTGACTGACTGCAGGATTTTGCTAGTGAGCAGCAGGCATGTCCATCCTCCAGGCTGCAACAACAAACTCCCAGTGAGTGTCAGATCTGCAATTCTGAGCCCTGTGCTGGATGACTGAGCTTTAAGGGGAGGAAGTGGCTTCAAGGTAACAGTCAGCAACCTGCACCTTCTCATCTAGGACATCCTTAGCTCCTGTGTGACCACTGAAGCCTGTACCCAGAGTCCCCAGGACACTTGGCATACCTTTGGTCTGGATGCCAGTTGCATTCAGGTGTCTGGCTGGCTGCACAGCGTTCTCTTCCTAGTCTCCCTGGAGGAGGGTGTTGAGGCTTGGGAAGAAACCACTGCGGCTATGGTATGCAAATTATACCTCAATAAAGCTGGTTAAAAAAAAGAGAGAGAGAAACAGCTTCCCAAGGTCCCAGGAAACACACAGACCAAGCTGGAATGGAATGGCTGATTCCATTCACTCCCTGCCCCCTCTGCCACTTGGGGCTAATGCCCCTGAAGTCCCAAGTGTTTGGAAATGGTCCAACCTTTAAGACATAGCTAGCATGGGCTCTTGGTCCCAAGGATCCTCTTCTAGTCTTGGCGCACAACACAGGACCCCTGAGTGTGTCCCAGCAGAACCAGAGAGAAGCTTTCTCTTCCTGGACCCAGTACCGTCCACAAGGTTCTCAGACCTCTTTGGCTACAGCCCAGCTGGGCCTTGATACCCCAGTCCCAGAAGTTTCTGTCTCCTGCCAATGTCAAGCTGTCTGGAAGCCCCTAATCCTTCTCAGCCTCCTCATGCAGGTGAGGGGAGCCAAGCTCAGAAGCAAGATGCCTTCAGGGTGGATTTACCAGGGCTCTTAATTAAGCCCTTGCCAATTTGGGTCCTGCGGCCTTGTCTCTTCACTGAATACCATATTAATGTCAATTTGATGTCCAAAGACTTCAGGCTCCCAGCTGGGAGTCTCCTGCTGTTTTTAACTGGCAGAATTTCTTTTTCTTTCTCCATCAGCCACCATGGTAATCCTTTTCCAAAAGGGAAGGCATCAGCTCCTCCCTGATGCCCCTCCAACACACATACACAACCTTCTCCCAGTTCTGTCCTTCGAATTTGTCAGTGATTGCCCACTATGTTCCTTGCTTTGTGTGCAGCTCTGGGAACTGAAGGGGGGGGAGTTGGTGAGCCACAATGAAGTCCCTGATCCCCAATCCAAGGATCAGAAGGTAGAAGGGCAGTGATCAGTTAGACATCAGAGGATACTCTGGGGAACTTTCTAGAACCTTCCTCAATGTGTCTTGCCTCCTTGGCCAGGACATTGTCCGCCAGCACTGCACTAGCCTAAGGTTTCACACACAGGATTTGTTCAGATTGGCTCTTAAGTTGTAACAGAAACCACACAAAGAGGGAAGAGTCCTTGCAAGCAGTGTCCCAGCAAAGGAAGGACTATCCACAGCCCACAGGGCCTCAGGCATGGGGGCCTCCTCTCATCAGGCTTCAAGTGTGTGCATGCATATCCTCCGCAGGCTGCAATAGCATAGACGCTGCCTCTGTAGCGGAAATGGAGCCCCGTCCTTTGGCCAATGGTGACAGAGCCTGTAGTGTCACTTCTTACAGGGGCCTCTGGGAGGGTAGGGGCACTACCCTAACGTGACTTGATTTCTTCTCTTCTTCCTCCCAAGGGCAGACCAAGCCACCTACTGTTGCCCCCCTTGGTGATAGCTCCCTCTGGCCCCAGGTGTCCACCAGTGCAGAAGGTATGGGGGCATGCTAGGTCTGAGACCCTGGAAGCTCCATCTTAGACCCTCGGGCCCCTTCCTCTGTAGAAGGGGTGGCAGGCTTATATGGTGGGCCTGGGTGGGAGGGGGCCCCAAGAACTAAAAGTAGTGGGAAAGAGAACTCAAGAGTTAAAGCAAGGAGGTAAAGGACCTGGCAGCCACCCTCACCTCTACTCCCAGCCCTGCCCCTATTGGAAGCCAGCAGTGATATTGCTAAACCTTCTCCAAGGGCTTCAGAGTCTGGAGAAGGAACCGCTCCTCTCCCTCCTCACGATGTGGGTCCCAGGATACCTGGGCAGCTGACAGGGCTCAGAATAGGGGTGACTATGGATAAATAAAGGTGGCAGGAGAGGCCTGGTGCAAAGACAGCCTAACAGTGGACAATAGCAGTTACATGAGGTTGTGAACTATGTAGAAACCCCCCAGGACCAGGTCCAAGAGCACTATTTTCCCACTGTGGGGGAACACCCAAGAGAGGGGGCTCATCTCTAGTCATATATGGATGTTCATGGGCTAGCTTGTCTCTTCAAGAAGGAAGGCTGTCCTCAGTTGTCCCCAGATAACCTATCCAAACACTTCAAGTGCCCCTCCAGTCCAGGGATGAATGAGCCAGTCTTTGAGCGCCCTCTGCTGACAGTTTCTTGTACAACTTGGGAGCATCGGAGCTTTAGCTTCTAACATCCTAGAAGTCAGTCCCTCAATCAACAATCCTCTCTGGCGATGAATACACTAGTCAGCTCCTGCTCTGGCCCTACTAAAGGACCAGAAAGTCCTAGAAGGAAGTACAGAGGCTGATTTCTCCACGATAGTAGAACGCTCACCTCTAAGAATGGGGTTGGGCACTGGTGGGATTCCAGGCAGGGAAAGGCTGCCTGCATTCTTGACTAAATGACACTTGCAAGTCACAACAGCTGTAGCTGGAACAGGAAGAAGTCCTCAGAGGAAAGATGGCGCAGTCTTAAAACTATTTAGGAATAGTTGTGTGTGTATGAGTGTTCTGCCTGAATGTAAATATGCGCACTGCATGTGTGCCATGGAGGTCAGAAGAGGGTGTGGATGCTCTCGAACTCTGGACCTGGAGTTACAGAGCATTATGAGCTGACACATGGGTGCTGGGAACTGATCCATGTTCTCTACCAGAGCAACAAGTGCTCTTAACCACTGAGTCATCTCTCCTGCCCCAAGATACAGTATTTAATGCCAGGTTTAGACTCAGAATTTGATGACCAAGGGAGTTCTGGGGATAGAGGGAGAGAGCAGAAGGGCAGTGACATTTGCTTTCGGTCATCCAAATATCTCTCAGTGTCTGCAAATGCCTTAGGATGGGGGGTTAGGAGAGGGAGAAAGTGTTTGGGGATTGATCCAGCAGATGGGTAGGTATCCTCGTGGACCAGAGGCTGTGGGGATGCACTCATTGCTACAAGGTGCTTCAACCTGGAACTCCACAACCTGGGAATCTCACTCCACACCCGAGGGCCATGTGGACTCTCCCTGCCTCAAATGTGAAAAATTGATAGGGTTGCCTGGTGCCAGCCTAAGACACTCAGAAGTCTTGGTCTAGCTTCTCCATGGTTACAAATGGCTTGCCCTGGTAGATGGACCATGGCAGGTGTAAGCACTTGTTTCTCGTCTCTCTAAGCTGTGGCTATCTCGGCTGCTGTCCCCTCCCAAGTCAAGGGCTCTACACTTTTCCAGCTCAAGCCCAGATCTCCTCAAGTGATACCCATTGAAGAATTTCAAGGTAAGATGACCCGGACCATGCCTCTAGCCTCTTCCCCAGATCACTGGACAAAAACAAGGCAAGACAGAGCTAGTTGGTGCCAATGCAGAGAACCCTCCCAGAATAGCTGGGTCAAGGTTAAGCAGCATCTCTCTGGCCCCAAGGGAGTTGAAAGCAGGGATGAGTCAGAAACCAACTCCGGCACAGTGGGCAGGCACATGGCAGGAGAAGCAGCTGCCACAAATAGCCTGACCTGGCTCCCCTAGGAGGTGTGGCCCGGGGGCTTGTCTTGGTTGGAGTGGAATCTGGGACACTTGGGTCACTGGCAATGCTCTTTGGGGGCATCTGGAGGATGCTTTACCTCCTCGGTGTCTCTGGAGGACCCAGGTCGGGAACAGGTCAGGCAGACCCATGGGTGGGCCCACCAGTTCCTCTAGATGTATCTCAAAGGCATTTCTCCAGGGTCTCCTGTGACTTTGATCCTATGGAGACCAGATCAGCACCACCCTGAGCATCACAAGAGAGAGGGAGCTGCCAGGCAGTGGTGGCACATGCCTTTAATCCCGCACTAGGGAGGCAGAAGCAGACAGATCTTTGTGAGTTTGAGGGCCAGCCTAATCTACAGAGCTAGTCCCAGGATAGCCAGGACTATGGAGAAACCCTGTCTCAGGAAAAAGAAAAGAACGGCCTGTGGTAGGCTAGAGACACGGCTTGGTTAGCAGAGCGCTTGCCTGGCACACAGGAATAGACCCTGAGCTGGAGCTGCAGCACAGAACTGGGCATGGCGCAACCCCAGGAGGTGGCAGTAGGAAGGTCAGAAGTTCAAGGTCATCCATAGCAACAGTCGGAGTCCAAGTCAGGCTGAGCTACCTGAGACCCAGTCTCAAAACAACAAAACCAAAAACACTTGTGGAAGGGATTGTGCATGGCCCCACAATGGCTCAGAGGTAGCTTTCATTGGTTTGAACTGTGCAGTGAGATTCAAAAGCTGGACTGGAGCCAGAGAAAGTCAGGTGATGATGCCCAGAGTCTTGCTGAAACTAGCAATACAGAGCCAATCAAGTTTGCGGGAAATTCTGGCTAGTAAGGAGTCCCGCAGGACTTGCAGGGACAGGGACAGCGGTCAGTTTCTCTCTTCCAAAGCAGCATGGAAGGAAGGTTTTCTGTCCCGTTCCATCACGTCCCCATTTGTGCATGACTCTATTCATCCGTAGGCCCCTGAGGGGACCATGGCAAACATGGAACCCTGGCACTGCCCTCTGCAAACGTGGCCTGCAGCACAAACCCACCTACCTTGCATGAATCAACTGCTAATCAGCCCCAGCTCACGGGCATCCTTCAGACAGCAGTCTGCTCTGACACTACTCAGGTGTTAGCATGCCCTGGCCTCCATGACTCCCTGCCCACAGGCCTCCCAGGGACTCAAAACTAGCAGAGTTAGCTTTGTTATATCCTGACCTGGGGCCTCTTTCTGATTCTTCTCCCAAAGATGCCTCCACCCACCTTCCCTGTGTATTCTTGGGTATGTCCTTCTCTGTATGCCTCAGTTTCCCCCAAATGCTCACTGACCACTGGTATTTCTCCCACTTGGCTGGTCCAGACTGTGAGTGCTACGGCCATTCCAACCGCTGCAGCTACATCGACTTCCTGAACGTGGTGACCTGCGTCAGCTGCAAACACAACACTCGAGGCCAGCACTGTCAGCACTGCCGCCTAGGCTACTACCGCAACGGCTCTGCGGAGCTGGACGACGAGAATGTCTGCATTGGTAAGCGGCAGTGGCAGGGGTGGGTCTCAGGACCCCTGGGGAGGAACCACCTTGGGAGGTCCAGACCCTCCAGGGTGTGGCCCTCCTCATCTGAGCATCTACAGGGGACCAAAGCCCTTTGATCTGCTGCTGTGACTGTAGGCGCTGGAAACAAACACAGGTACTAGTTAGAATCAAAGGCTTGTGCACATTTGCCATCCCCTGTCCTCTCTGGGCACCCCAGTAAGTTGGGGGGTGTGCTAGCCAAATGGTTTCTATCTCTCCTGCTGTTGAAACTGCCCTTCAAATGTTCAGAGCCAGCCTTGCAAAGTTGGGCCTGCTGTCGTAGGCACCCACTCTTTCTTCGGTGTTCTGTCCCAGCACTGGCTTTTCGGTAGAGAAGTCCCAAGGTGCTCCTTGGGCCTGGACAGGGGACAGACCCTAAAAGGCAAACCCATAGCCCCCAAATGACACCCAGTAGCATAGAAGGGCAGTCAGGATGGCCTATCTCCAGGTCTGTTTCCAGCAGGGGCCAGGTCTCAGGCTGTGAGCAGCCCGGGATCCTAACCAGCAGCCAGCAGGACCACTGCCCATCCCCCACCAGCAGCACCACCTGGCCTACTCAGTTGCAAAGCTAGAGCTGTCACTCTGGATCATGGCTGAGGCCTTCAGATAATTCCATCAGCTCTAAAGTGATCAAACAGAATTGTGTTGCCAGTGTCACACAGGGCCAGCAGCAGGGACAGGGCAAGGCCTCTGATCTGATTAGAGGTGCCCCCTTTTTCTTGTCTGTCTGTGCCTCCATCTCAGGCCAAGCACTGGGCTTCAAGAACCGGGGGTCAGGGACACACACACCCTACACGCAGTCATGCGTGCACACACACACTCCCCTCCCCCGAAACCAGCTAGGGCAGGCAGTGAGCAGAGGTAAGCCTCTGGCTGCTCTTCCTCCTCCAGCCTTGGGGGGGGCAGCCTCCTGGATAGACACCTGTCACCTATCACACTGTTAGTTTTGGTTTAGAAAGAATCAGCCCCCTTCAACTGTCCAGAGAGGAAGATGGGACTGACTGAGGCCTCACAGGGGGACGAGGAAAAGGGTGTTGGATGCCAGGAGAGGAAAAACTATAGAGCCTTCTCTAGGCATGTGGACGCCCCAGCTGTCCCCACTGTGGCCTAGCCACGAGCTCTCTTGTGGGAAGCATGGCCAGGGAGCGCAGAGACCAAGCTAACAGAGATAAACAAGCCCTATAAAGGTTGGGCCTGGGGCAGAATCTATTTGAACGCCGCCCTTCCGACTGCACGTGCCCCATGCCCTTCCTCCTCAGAATGTAACTGCAACCAGATCGGCTCTGTGCATGACCGGTGCAACGAGACAGGCTTCTGCGAGTGCCGGGAGGGCGCGGTGGGGCCCAAGTGTGATGATTGCCTTCCCACGCACTACTGGCGCCAGGGATGCTACCGTGAGTAGACCATTCCCTGACGGTGGAGCCTTCAGGCTGGAGGAGTAATCCAGAATGGTGGGAGGGGGTCTACATGGGTCTGCTGCGGGCTGGGGTGAACTTCTAGCAAGCAGTTGCAGCAAGAAGGGCGTGATGAAGGAGCTCAAAGTGGGTGGGTGGGCTCAAGTGGGTATTGTCAGGTCTTCAGTGGGTGGAGTCCATGGCAAGTGGGAGCCAGCAAGGAGGGGAGCTGGGGGTTAAAGGGTAGCTGGCTGGAGTGGGCTGAGTTGGCTGCTCTAAAGAAATGAAGGCTTGGGGGAGACCCAAGGGACATAGCCTGGGAGAGCGCTCCAGGTACCCGCAGCAGAGTAGGCAAAGCTCTGGAGGCAGACAGCAGGTGCTCCTGGGGAGTCGCACCACTGCCGGGGAGGAACTGGGGATAGTAGGGCTAACAGGCAGTGGACAGGCAGGGGCCGGGTCCCACCAAGCAGGGTGTGCGTCCTAAAAGCATCGAGAGCTCCACCCGGGGGGGCGGGGGTTCCCGGGGTTCCCAGAGCCCCATTGCAGAAGCTCAGTCCCTCCTCCCAGCTGCCTCAACTGTCCCCTCCGACCCCGCAGCCAACGTGTGCGACGACGACCAGCTGCTCTGCCAAAACGGCGGCACCTGCCTGCAGAACCAGCGCTGCAACTGCCCGCGCGGCTACACCGGCGTACGCTGCGAACAGCCCCGCTGCGACCTCGTTGACGACGGTGGCCCGGACTGTGACCGCGTGCCAGGCACCGCCCCGCGCCCCGACACCCTGCTCGGATGCCTGCTGCTGCTCGGGCTCGCCGCCCGCCTGGGCTGCTGAGTCCGCTCTAGGGGTCCGGGAGTCCCGGGCCCGACGGCGACACGGGTGCGGCCGAGCTGCTCCCAGGTGCTACTCGCAGAGTCCTCCAGCCCTCCCTGCTCCGCCCACGCTCACCGGCCCCTTCCGACACTGTCCTCACCGCCCACAGGGGGCGTTGTGGAGCCCTGACCCGGCGGGCTGCGATTTTCAGATTTTTTTTAATGGCCCAACGTCCCTATATTTTTCCTTTGTTTTTTTGCTTTCTTCTTCTCCTCATTCTTCCTCCCCCCTCTCCCTTTTGCTGGCGGTGAGACAGGGACTGGGGAGAAACGCTGCTCATCCCAACAACCGCAGGTCCTGCCACACACACACACACACACCCCTCTTGCGC
>LOJH01014626.1:0-23998 GCA_001685095.1 Ellobius talpinus
CCCTGCCTCAGGATAGGAGCCGCCGCCAGGGGTCCCCTGCGCGCGTGTGCGTGCGCACGAGTGTGCGCGCGTGTCAGCTCGTGCGCGTGAGCGCGCCCCTCGCGCCCTCGCACCAAACCCCAAACCGACTTGTGCCAGTCAACTACATCTTCCCAGCCCGGTGTGGGGACACCGGCCAAGTCCCCGCCGCGTGTGGCGTGCCGATGACAGCGGCGGGGCTTGCTTCCCCAAGCGGTCGCGGGCGGGCAGGAGGCAAAGTTTGTCGGAGAATCGGGGTGACTTTGCTCGGGGACCCGCATCTGCGCGAATGCGCGGTGCCGCTGAGCGCGTCTTGCTGCAGCTCCGTGCTGGGGACCGGCTGTCCCTCGCTCCCGGAACCCTTTCAGGGGTGTGTTCTGGAAAAGTGGTGACATGAGCTAGCGCTGGAGAGGCAGGAGGGAGCTACTCGCACCCCTGCAGCCCAGGCGGGGAGGGCGCAGACCCCGCGGTGCTGCCCTGCGGCCGCGATGAGGGAACAGCCCTCTTTCGCCTGGCGCTGATACTGTGGCGGTAGTGGAATGCGAAAGCCAGGACGGAATGGAAACAGGTTTGTCATGGCATCTTTGGCATTCAGAAGGGAAAAATCGCTCGGGGGCGCATCACCTACTTATTATGCCCCCCTAGAATCCACTCAGTGGAGATTTTAGGATAGATGGGTCCTTGCAGCCGGGGCTTTGTACCCACGGAACTGACTGTAATTTCCGCTTGATTACAGCTAAAACAGTCTTTAAGATGAAGTTTCCTGAGATGATTTAAAATAAACACATATGGGAGGGGCTGTAATGAGGCACTTTAAAAAATAAAGTGAGCATTTTCTTAAGGACAAATGGGATTTTCAGTCTTGGAGAGGTTTGCAAGAGATGTATGTAATTTTAAAAATATGTATCAAATTGAGGTGCTTAGAAAAAAAAAGCTACAGTCCTGACTCTGAACGGCTTCCTTTCCTCCCAAATGGGCATGAGTGTGTTTCTGACTTTAGAATATGTCCACCTTTCTTCCAAGGGCCAGAAGACCTCAGCAGGATGCCTGAGGCCAATTCTCCCAGGCGAACTCCACAGAATGTTCCCTACCAGGACTTGCCTCACCTGGTCAACGCAGACGGACAGTACCTCTTTTGTAGGTACTGGAAGCCCAGTGGCACACCCAAGTAAGTCCTCTCCCTGTGGCTCCTCCTTCGTGGCACCTGCTCTCTTCTCTGGTCATCGTGGGGTTCACCCTTTCTGTGACTCAACTCCCGTGCTGTGCTGTTAACACCTGGGCACAGCAGTGTTAGCGAAGTTGAGAGCTGTACTTAACAGATGATTTTCTTAAAAATAAGGGGTCAAGAGTTCTCCTTTTCACTACAGCTAGAATAGGATTCTGCTCTTTTCAGAGGTTCACATGACTTTTTTTGTACCAGAATTAATTTCTTATTGGAAGCATTCTTTTAAAAGCAAACCCAAATTTTAAAAAAAAGTCCACTGGATTCATAAGAAAACTAAAATTATATGTGTGTATGTACGTTTTACCCTTTGCTGTCTATTCCTGCTTAATTCTGGGTTTCCCAGCTAGTTGGGGTGAGACGGGTCTGGTGTCTCCTTCTGGCTCCTTCCCAAACAGTCACTCTGTCCCTTCCCCGCTTTCCCGTCCAGGGTCTGTCTCACGGTTAGAAACAGGCTGGGGCTGAGCACAGCCAGACAGTGCTCTCTGGCCACCCCATTCCTTCTGGGCAAAGCAGGAAAAGCCCTGCTCAGTTGTGTTATTCAGGGAAGAGAGTATCTGTGGCCGCCTTGGCCTGGTGACTGTTCCTGTTTACTGTTCCCGGTGTCAGAGGAGGCTTACTTGTTCTGTGGGACCCTGGGGGGTATGTGTTGTGTCTCCCATGGGGGCTCTGGGTGTCTTTCTCAACCAGGTGCGTGCGGCCCAGCTGGCTTCCTGTTAACAGCACAAAGGTAGTGACTTTTCATGTCATAGCTTCAGGGCAGCCACACCAGTTGTGCTGCCGCCTGTGTGTTTCCATAGTGGGCAGTGGTGCACAAGCTGGTAAGTGTTCTGTGCAGTAGAGGAGAGTGTGCAGGTGTGTGGTGTGTAGAGCGTTGCCACCCCCATTAATCATTAATTCTCACTGACTTAACCAGCGCCAGCACCGTCCATTCTTTTTACTTTCTAACAAGTCCTTCTACAGTGAGCAGTTTAATCACTTCAGGAGGGGAAGCAGGGAATGAAAGTCCGTCGTTAATGTCCACCCTCAACCTTTGGAGGCTTTGTTGGTGGAGTAGTGACAGTGCCCCAGTTCACAGTGAAACAGAGAGCCTGCAGTCTTCGCGGGGGAAGGGAGATGAACTGGGCCAGGAATGGCCAAGTTGGCTGCCCTCGCCTTAGCTGTGGGTGGTTTTCACAATCTCCCCACTGAAGTTGCCATGCAGGCAGCTCACTTGCTTTTGCTCTAGTTAGAGACAGCAACCCAACATCTTGGCTCTGAGCTGCCTCTGGGAAGTCAGCATCTGTCTTGTGATGGATGCAGTGGGCATAGAAACAGGGCTGGACATTGGCAGCTACTTGGGCTCAAAGATTTGGAAGAAACATGCATCCAGAAAAAACCAAGTTAAAGGGCAGGAGGCATGAACTACAGAAAGCCACAGAACCACAGAACCATTAGCGTTTGTGGCTTGGCCACTTCCCATGCTGTTAGCTCTGTGTTGTAAGAGAGGATAGGCAGGTCCGGGGTCCCACCATGGTTTCACAAATAACGCAGGTAGTTGTCTCTGGATCCCAATGTCCACATGGCTTGCCACCACCTCCTAGAGAGAATTCAGTTGTTAAACTACCTTTGGGGTTGAGAAACTAACTGCGTCTGATTGAGCCAGTCTTGGAAACATTTCACAACCAGCTGAGACCAGTTGGGACAACACTGTCCTGGAAGGCTCCTTATAGTAATGGACCTTGGAGAGGTCTTAGTGGTCCAGGAGAAAGTGTCTTAATGGTGTAACAGAGAAATGGGCAGGGGGCTATCAGGTGTCTCCAGGTCTCAGCCACAGGAGCAGCTGCTTGGCAAGCTTTGGTCTCTCATAGTCTGAGAGACCACAAAATACCATTGCACACATAGCACTGCCTGCTTGCTGGCAGGAAGAGAGGGTACCTCAGCCCACCCTTACCCCAGGCCCTTTCCCCTCCCTCAGTGCAATCTGGGCCTCATCTTGCTTAACAGGCCTCCTCCCAGTCAGGAGGAGAGAGGGGAAGAAAGGATGAGAAAAGAACAAAGAGACTGAACCTCCACCCCTGTCCCACTGGCCACGTGATGTGCACCTGCTTCTTTGTGACCTGGAACCTCAGAAGACTGCCCTGTCTCCCACAGGGCCCGTGTCTGCCTTTGAGACTTGGCATTTGTTAAGTTGCTTTTCTGGTCAGTTGTCCTCCTATCCCCTGGGCCTTCCCAGAGCACCTGCTGGGACATTTTACCTGAGTGGCCTCACTACCTGGAGGACTGGCTCTGCAGGTTCCCAGGCAACAAAGATACAGGTGTCTGCTGGCCACAAGCTGGCAAACCAGCTCAACCTACTTCTTGGAAGTTGGTTAAAACTCCCATGGGAGGAAGAGGAGAGCTAGCTGCCCTTGAGAGAGTTGTTATGTGGGAAGCTGATTATATCTTTACATATGGTAAACTCCCCAGACCCTAAGGAAAAAGAGCACATTCTTAGGATAATTGTTACACTGTGAATGTGCAAACATGCTGATTTTAATATGGTAGTCTGGAATCTTGCGCTCCATTAATCATTACTCCCTTTGGCCACATCAAGGCAGGCCTTACTCATCCAGATGTATTTACAGTTATGAAAATAACTAATATAGCCGTAGTGTTACTTACTGTGGACCTCACTTTTGTGGACCTAGAAAGGGTCAGGGTTTGGGTGAGGCCCTGTCCATTCCTGGTCTCTTTAGTGCCCACACCAGTCCACAGGGAAACAGCATAGTTGCTACTGTGGCTGCTTTCCCAGGAAGGAGCAGAGACCGGGGTTATAAAGCATCTAGCAGACTGGAGATGATGCAGTGACACTGTGCAAGCATGAGTGAAGATCTGGGTTCTATTCCCAAAACCCCTGTAAAAAACTGAGAGGGTATAGTGGCCAGGCATATGTATTTCTAGTGCCCGGGAAACCGAGACAGGCAATCAGCCTTGCTCTGTGCACTGACCCTCAGGTCCCAGTGAGAGAATGTGTCACAAAAAACAAGATGGGCGGCTTCCAAGGTTGGCCTCTGCCCTCTACACATAAGTGCACATGTGCATATAGACCCACATTCACCCCAGCCCCTACACACAAACACACACGGTGTTGTGACTGCCCCTGCTGGGTTGCTCCAGACTCTTCAGATCCTCTGTCAATTACTCTTCTAGACTCATCACCAGTCATGGCCAACGTTGACCTTCCTGGTAGGTGTTCTCTAAATTAATTCTTACATTTTTGGGGGTAGGATAAAGATCATTTCATAGGGCGAAAAGAAAAGGGAAAGTAATTCACAATTATTTACACATCAAAAGTGGCATGTTGATTAAAGATATGTCTGTCCTGGGGAAAGACTAGGAGAGAAGCACTTATATCGCCCCAGGTGACAAACTGCCTCACTCAGACTCCATACACTGGCAACGGTCGGCTCTTTGGCAAGCTCCCTCTGATGGGCAGGGTCGCGGTCACTGGCCTGTGGAGCGGGTCAGGAGGCCATAAGTTCTCCTGAACTGACATCCATGGTTGCACCATGCCCTGGGATTACCTTTTTGTTCCTTTCACCAAATGGCCATCAGTCCTACAAAGTTAAACTTTGAATCAGGAGTGAGAGTCACATAGCTGTTCTCAAGCAGAGTGAGTGCACTGGTTGGGGATTCTATTGTTCTGAGAACAGTGCTGATTTGGTGATGGGGCCCTAGAGTGCTCATCTGCTTCTTGTGACTGAGGCTGGAGTGTACCCTGTAATTACAGGATTACCCAGCTCTGTCCCACCTGCTGGCTCCGGGCAGGAGTTGCCTCTCTTCATCTGCTGGGGCAGAAGCAGATGCCGAGAAGGGGTTGAGCCAAACACTGGTGCTCTCTTCTCCAGCCTGATGGTCTGCTTGCGGTCCATGCCCTTGCTCCTTCATGCTTTGTGTTCTGTGGCCACTGTGACCCTAATGAGGGAGCCTTCACACGTGACCACTCCGGTCTCAGAGGTCCTGAGGCTCACGGACCAGTGGGCTGGTCTACATCTGGCTGTAAGGCCCAGTCTTGGGTTTTGGCAAGTGCTGAATCTTTCCATTGTTATCAGTATTTCTAGATGTCCACACCACTCGGACTCCAGAACTCAAGCCGCCTCGTGTCCTTGTTAGAGATGCCTCCCACCACTGGTGCTTCCCAGCGAAGCCAGGCTCAGACCCGCACCATCCTCAAGATTTTTCTGTTGATGTGGAGTGTAGGGTGGGGCTATGAGGGGCATGCACGGGTGATGGACCACCAAGGGTGATGTTTGCTCACTGCCAGTGTTCGCATGCCATGTTCATTGGTGGCTCTGTGGGGAGCTGGAGCTCAGTTGCTTGCTGTTCTTCTCCAGGTCCTCAGTGGGGCTCTACTGAGGAACCTCTGGGCCCCCTGACCTAGACAGCTTGGGTCCTCCTTTCTTTGCGGTCTCTCTCCATCTGGAATGTTGCCAGTGCCAACCTGAAACACTTCCTCCCACCTATGCAAATTTATCTGGGAAGAAGCCACTTGCTAGAAGCTTATTCAGATGTCATTTCCTCCGGCCCACCCCATAACACCCTCCTCACACTGGGTATGCATCTGTTAAGGATATGGGTCCCTTCCAGCCATCTGGAGACAGGTAGGGAGGTGAAGAATTGGAATCACCCAGCAGAAATTTTGTTCTTAGAGGTCAGCCTTCTCTCCCTTTGGGGTCTCCAAACAAGATGTGGGCCAGGTCGTTACCCCTTTCTCACCTCCCTGTTTGCTTGTTCTGTGTTCAGGGCATCTGCTTACAGATTGTGTCTTAATGTCTCCATCTCCCTGTACCCCTTCTGAACTTACGCCACCTGGGGCTAGGCATCAACCACTCCACCCTCCTCTCTTAGTTGACACCTACCTGGGTGTCATGCCTTCCCATGGCTATTCTGTGCTACTTTCTGGTGACTTGCATGAGAATCAAGATGGCCAGGTTTCCGTAGCTCAGCTCTAGCAATTAGTTCTATGATGAACTCTAGCAACTTAGGCTTGTGCTGGGTCCTCTCTGCTTTTCTTCTCCACCCCCAGGCTCTCACTCCCAGGTCACTTAGCATGGCCATTTCCACTCACCAGACATATGAGCAGGTGGGGAGAGGGAGGGCCATGGCACTCTGCTGAACGGAGAGGAGACTCTGTGTGTGTGTGTATGTGTGTGTGTGTGTGTGTAAAGATACCATGTGGCAAAGGCTAGACAGAGGGAGCCTTTGAAGCCACATGCCATGGGCAGCTTCCACTGCAAAGGCTGGTAAGCAGAGTGTGGGCCGGATTTCAGCTATTATCCTTTTACCCAGTGTCCATCCTCCAGAAGGACAGACAGGGCAGAGGTGCCAAGCAGAAAGGCAGAGCCGCCAGGCAGAGCAGCAGCCCTCACTGCTGGCCGGCTTCTTTTGTTGGCAGGGATGTGAGTGAGAAGAAGAAGGGCTGTCCCACAGGATGGAGATGAAGACCAAGCGCGTGGAGGGAGGGAAGGTCATCTACAGAGTCTCACCACCCAAGGGCCCAGGGAGCCCAGACAGTGTCACCTGGCCACTTAGTCCCTGTTCAGGAAGCGCTGGGACACTTGCTGGAGCAGATCCGGAATGAGCCGGTGGGAGAAGTGGAGGAGAGCAGTGTGGGCCCCCATAGCTCATCACCACAGGATTTAGCACCTGTTGTTACCCCACAACCCTGCAAACGTGGGCCCTACTGTGCACATTCCGGCAGCACTGCTATTTTTAATCCCCTACCTCCGTTTAGAAGCACCTCTCTATTCTTTTGCCTATTTTAAGAATTTCCACAAGTCTCTTTCCCTCGCAGGAAGCTGTTATTTTCCTGCTGGTGTGTTTGCCTGTGCATTAGCAAACCATCTTGCTGTTAAGTAGGCCGTCCCTTCTGGGCTGTTTTCTAAAGACTCTTTGAATGGCAGAGATTTTTCTGGTGGGAAGAGTAGAGACTACTGCCATTCTGGGGTTGGTTTTCCCAACGGCTTCGTTAAGGGATAAATTCTCCCAGTTGCTGTAAGAATGTTCTGCAGATACAAATCTGGCTTTGTTTGGTGATGGGAGTCTGAGAGGGCAGATAGCAAAATGAGCCCCTTTGTTAACGGATGCCTTGTCCTCCATGGTCTGTCGGCACCTTTAGGTTCATACTGCAATCCCAAAAGCACTCTGTCTATGCCTGCGAGCCAGGCCCTTGATGGCTTTGTGCAGAGGGGGGGAAATGGTCTTTCGTGGTGCAAGTTTTCACAGCTGAGGTCACAAGATGACCCTTGTCCCATATTTTAGAGTCATCCAAGGTTCCTGTTGGGAGGTGGCTCCTTTTGCTTCTCAAAGCCCTGGTGCTGTGGGGGCCGGATGGTACTACATGGTGATCATGGGTGAAACTGGGGTGAAACTGCGCTCTGTGTATTTGAGGGCTTCCTAAAGAGCCATGGGCCACAGATCGCTCCACCTGCAGCTGTCCACGCCTCCCAATGCCACACCTCCCAATGCCTCGGTGTTGCTGGCCACCCGGCTCATGCCTCACGTTCCCCATCGCCGTCCCCAGTGAGAGCCACACAAGCTTCTTCACTTTTGATCTTAGCCTTATCAGCCCACCGGAAGTAAGGAAGGGGAAGAAAGAGGGAGGGAGGGAGGAAATACAGAAGGAGGAAGGGGAAAGGAAGAAAGGAAAACGGGACATAAAAGCTGGGAGAACAGATTCGAGCACGGAATGTCCCTGTGATCACAGGTTCCCTTAGCTTGGGGACTTCCAGAGGCTTGTGGATAGTCACGGAGTGTGCTGCTTGATTGTCAACACACACTGGGTCATCTGGGAAGAGGAGCCTCAGCTGAGGCTCATCATACTGACCTATAAGCAAGTATGTGGGGCATTCCTTCATTAATGATTGATGAGGGCCCAGCCCACTGTGGGGAGTGCTGCTCTCCGAGCTCATGGTCCTGGGAGGTAAAAGAAGGCAAACGGAGCAAGCCAGTTAGCAGCTCTCCCCCGTGACCTCTGCCTCAGTTCCTGCCTCCAGGTTCCTGCCTGGAATTCCCTCCGTGATGGTAAGATGAGAGAAACCCTTTCCTCCCCAAGCTTTTGGCCGTGATGTTTATCACAGTTAGAAAGTGAAGCAGGACACGGGGTGGCGTTAATGGAGAGGAAGGTGGAGGAAGTGAGGGAGCTGCTTCTGGCTGAAGTCCCTGCGTCAGAGCAGGTCCGTTTTCCAGGTTGTGCATACACATTGCTGCCTGTAGACACCTGTCCCATCATCCTCTGCTTCCCTCATTGGTCACAGACCTGCAGAGACCACAGTAATGGCTAGTCTGTTGTGGGACTTTATGAGGTGGTCTGCATTACCGTGGTTTTTAGGTGCTGAAGAACCCTAGTGTTTACTCCTGCCCCTGGTTCCTGCCTTCTCCCCACACTCTGCCCCCTCTGCTTGCTTCTAGTGAGCCCATTCTGTGATTTTATCAAATAAATTTCCTAGCTTCCACATGGGAGTGGGAACATTCAGAACTTGTCTGTGCCTGGCTTATTTCATCTAACACAGTGTCCCACAGCTCCATCCACATTGCCACAAATGATACAATTTTATTCCTTTTTGTGGCTGAACCACTTCCATATTTTCTTTATCTGACCATTCTGTTCAGTAAACAGGAGCTTGCTGTGGGTCTCTTTGCTGCAGTGACTTCTTCAGGGGTACCTCAAGGAGACGGGGCATAGTTCTATTTCTGGTGTTTAGTGGAAGCCCACATCATTTTCTATTGGCCACACTAATTTATATTCCTACCAAGAGAATGAGGCTAGCATTTGTACTTTGTTAATTTTTATTTTCATTGTTATTATTATTTGTCCCAGTTGTGAGGTTTAGTGTGATCTTTCTTGCCTGGAAAGAGAATAGGACAGTTCCCAGAGGCACACCTAGCAGTCAATTCTAGCGTAAAGAAACTGATTTTCAGTGGTCCCAGTGTTAAGCACTCTCAGTCCGCATGTGAGTTTCTCTCCTTCGTTATTGGGAAATGCTCAAGATGCACGGGGGTGAGGCTGTCACTACAGTGCCACTCACCAGGTCTCGAATGGTCAGGGTGTCGGCGAGCATCTTCACTAATGTTCTGTTGCAGTGGCTTAGTGCATGGTTTCAGGAGTTGTTGGTCTGCGAGGGCTCCACCTGGCAGGTCTCTGTGGTGGCGGCACAAGTGTGAGTATGGCAGGCTGGGAAGGGACTTGCTGGTCACAGATGACTCACACGCCCAGCAATGGGGGGCTGTGGTAGGATCACCCCAGTGCTTCTCCACTTGGCCCTATCCTTTAGACTAGCTCAGATTTGTGCTTGGAGTAGCAGTGTTTCAGGGTCTGTTAGCCATTTTCCTGTTGCCGTGTCAAATATCTGAGGCAAATAAAATTAAAAGAGGAAAAATATTATTCTGGCTCACCCAAGTCTCAGTATAGGGACCCTTGGTCTAGCTGCTGCGGGCCTGTGAGAGCCCAGCACATCAGGACGAGCATCATGATGAACATAGAGCTCATTGCTTGTGAGCTTCTCCAGGGAAGGATTCATTGTTCATGTTCTGTTCCATCGTCTCCAGTGTCCCCCCACTTCTGGAACAAAGTAAGACACCAAAATGTTTGTTACAATCGTGAGTCCGCCTCCCAATGTTCTCAGTGGGGTGACTGGGGAGGGCAATTCCCAGAGTCCCCAATGGAGTTTTAGGAAAGGAGACATTTTTCTCAGAAGGGTTAGCCGATGGGTGTCGTTTCAGGAGCGAGGACATCCAGAAGAGCCCCTTACCAGGTAGCAGCACTTTGACCAACCTTGCTATGACGTGCGTGGGAGGCTGCCTGGGAAGATGCAGGGTTTGTGGAACTGCAGATCAAGGCTGTTTCCAGTTCAGCCTGGGAGCCACATGGATGCCAAGACCTGGGGGTGGATTCCACATGTAACTCCCAGGGCAGCAGAGGAGGGTCCACAGACACCATGGACCATCCTCTATGGCACAGCTTTCTCTGGGCACTGCACCTGTGTCTTGGTTTCTCCGTGGAGACAAACGAAAGATGCCATCTCTGCCTTGAAGATGCCCTGCATGTTGGTCAGAGAGGCAGTGCCAGGCCTCTGAGGAATCTGCTCGGAAAAGTCAGGAATTTTATGTTGGGGCTTGAGGGAGGAATTCAGACAGGTTTCAGCTGGGTCTTGGAGGTATAAAGGATCATTCTAGTCAACAGGGAACCACTTTTGTACTGACCTGGACGTGGGAAAAGATATGGGACTCTGAAACTGTAAAGGGGTTTGGGAATGAGTCCCACTACACAGTAGGTGAGCATGGAGTGGCTAATTTGGGGGCCCAGATTGGAATGGGTGATGCATTTGAGTGCTTGGATCCCTCTATTGAAATGCCACAGACAGTTGACTTAAAAAACTTTGAAATTGATTTCTTGACAGTTTTGGAGCTTGGCGGTCCAAAATCAAGTTGTGGGTGGGGCTGGCTTCTCCGAGGCCACTGCCCCTGTGTACAGAAGGCAGCCTTCTTGCTGTGTCCTTGACCTGCACATTTAGTTAATTCTGCTCAATTTTAACAGCCTGTTTAACTTGTGCGCTGACCTGGGCCTGGTGTGTGGGCCTTATCGGAAGCTGTCAGAGCCTCAGGGCTCTTGAGGTTGGAGGTTGTGGACGGCATTGTACAGCCAAACCAACTGGGTGGATTTTCCCAGCTCAATATAGCTGGGTTTTTAGACTTGGATGAGCAGCCTGCCTTTCCACATCTGTGCTTCTCAGGGAGACCCTGGGGGGAAACCCCAGCCTGTGGGGCTGTCCCTTGCTTTGTGCTGTCTCAGTCCAAGGGCAGCAGCAGACAGAAGAGAAAACATTCCAAAAGTCAGCCCTGTCTCTAGAGAGTGAGGGCCCTGACTTGGGCTTTCTGGGGTTCTTCCCTCATGCCTTCTGACTTATTTCAGCCCCAGGGTGAGCAGGACTCAGGGTTTCTCCTAGTGAGACGTGGTTCTCTCCTCTCTTTCCCAGTGTCATCTGCAGCCAAGGCTAGCTGTCAGGTTCAATGATGGCTGATCAGATGTGGGAGAACCTTTTGGAGGGTTCCCCTGACACACTCCCTTCCTTCTCGCCTCTGGGTCTGGCCACACCATAACTCAAGGCTGCAGCACTCACATGACAGTCACATGAGCACAAGACTGCTGTTCCGTGTAGAGTGGGAAAGGGCTGGGAATCCTCAGTCCCCATGAAGAGATTCACATGAGAGAATTAGCTGTGCATCTCAGCCACCCCTGGGTTCTGATGCTTTGGGCCAGGGATAGCCAAGTGATGGAGGTGCGTGGGAGTGTTGGGGCTGCTGGAGTTTGAAATGTTTCAGAAGGGTCCTAATGCTCTCAGGAGCATGAGCCAGGAGGAGGAAGGGCACACCTGGCATGTTGAAGGCTGAGCACAGATAACCAGGGTGATGCCAGACCCTGAGAACAGACTCCAGCAGGTGATACGTGCCCTTGCTGTCCCTTGGGCCTTCTCCCACAACAGTGCGTGACATCGAGAGGGTATCTCTTCTCCACTTGCAGCCTGTGTGTTTCTGGGGCCCTTCATCCAGCCTGCTCAGAGCTTCATCATGTAACAAAATTAGCCTTTCCTGGTTTTCATTTTCCTGGCCATGATGATTGAGTCAGGGATGGGCAAGTCTGCTGTGTGAGGCAGCCATTGATGAGACAACCCCAAGGCTCTCTGGGGAGGAGAGTCTGCCAGCCTGAGCTCTGGGAAGCCATGTTGGGCCTATGAAAGGGACAGCAGGTTGGAGTCATGTTGCACCTGTGACAAGAAGTGTGGAGAGGATCGTTATGAGGCTGTCGGCTTCTATAGGGAGGTCAGTGCTGAGGCAGCCACAAGGCTGAGAGCCACCCCAACAGTTCTGTGTTCCTGTGTTTTCCTTCTCTCCTTGTCACTTAGAGAGTCTCTAACCAGAGACTCGTGGGACTGAAATTCTGTCTTAAGACACCCGGCAAAGAGCACGCCAAACCAAAGCAAGAAGAGGGGGAAGCAGTAAGATTCGGTCAGAAAGCGACTAAACTAAAGAGAAAGAAAATAAATCTAAAGTTGGCTATTTGAGACCTTCAACAAAATTGACGAGATTTAAATTAAGTTGATGAGAGGGGGGACTTAAATCTTAAATAATGGAATCAGGAATTAGAGAGAGGACATTACTACTAATTTTTTCTTTTTGTTTTGTTTTGTTTTTTTGAGACAGGGTTTCTCTGTATCTTTGGAGCCTGTCCTGAGACTAGTGCTTGTAGACAAGGCTGGGCTCAAACTCACAGAGATCTGCCTGCCTCTACCTCCCGAGTGCTGGGATTAAAGGTGTGCGCCACCACCGCCCACCTACTACCAAATTTTAAAAATGAAGATAATTATGAAAGAATAGATAAAACAATAAATTAGATGACTTAGGCAAAAATGAAATTTATAGGAAGATGCAAATTACCAAAACTGACTCAAAAATCAGTAGGAAATCTCAGTAGACTTATAACAGGTAACAAGTATTTACCCCCAAAGAAAAGCTCAGGCCCAGATGGCTTCCCTGTTGAAATCAGCAGACAAGAAGTAATGCCTGCCCTTCACAAACCTTCCTAAAGAGGAACATCAAGCCACCACCAACAAAACCAGGAGAGGGAACTCTCCTAACTCATTCCCAGGAGCTGGCATTGCCGCTAAAGACATTACCTGGGAAGAAAACTGGGTCAGCATTTCCTACACAAAGAGAAGAAAAAACAAAATGAAACCCAGAATGCAGGTTTGATGACCTGAGTTTGATCCCTAGAACCTGTTTTAAAGTGTAAGGAGAGAACTAACCCTACAGAGTTAGTCTTTTGGCCTCCATATATGTGCCATAGCACGCACACACAATTATAATAAATAAAAAGGTTTTTAAAACCAGCAAACTGAATCCAGCAACGTTGAAAAACAATAAGAAGACAAAAATAAAAATCTCAAGTGACGTGTATCCCAGGAATGCAAAGATGGTTTAATATCTGAGAGTACAACTAGACAGATGAAACAGAAACAGAAACTACAGTCATCTTGATATGGAAGAGGCATTTGACAACATCTGATAACTTTTCAATATTTAAAACACCAAATATCTGAGAAAGAAGATACCTGCCCCAACTTGATAATAGACAGCAGCAGAACCCTACAGCTGATGTCAGGCCCTCCCATGCCTTTCCCCTGAGCCGAGGAGTGAGGAGAGATGGCTGCTTCTCACAGCATTGCCTCTAGGCCATGGCTCCTCCACCCGCTGTCCTGGTGGTGCGTCTAAGACAGTAACTGTGCTTAAATACAGGTGGGAAGGGATGGGCATGCAAAGGGGGTCAGCTCTGGGATATGGAATTTTGATGGGTAATTTTCATTCTAATTTTTAGATTTTTCTGTATTTCTAACATTTTGTCAAAGGACCGCTGAAGGGGAAGGTTTTGAAGGGCCATATAGGAGAACGAGGCCTCTGAAGGATTGTGGAATCAGAGTGAAAGGGGATGTGTGCTCCCCTGGGGACTGGACAGCAGCAGAGACCTGGTGAGGGCAGAAGCAAAGGCTGGAGCCAGTGATGGACTGGGGATGGCCTCTCGTGTGCCTCTATTGGGAAGACCTTGGAGACTTCCAGTAGGAGTGAGCCAGAGAGAAAAGCAGAGATCCCACTGCCAAAACCGCAGTAGATTCTTTTTTTATTAAGTGAAAAAGGGGGAATATGCAGAGGGCCACAGGGGTATACAGCAGTTGACAACTAGGGTTCAGCAGGTCTCCCCAACAGAGTCATTTGTCTGGTGGTCGACCTGCTGTATACCCCCATGGCCCTCTGCAATCATCCACTGTAGGACAAACCTTGTGCTGGGACTTAGGGATGTAGAAACCTTGAAGGCCACACAGCCCTACCTTCTGAGAGCCCTCAGCTTGGACAAAGGCAGGTAGAGAAGTCACTGGTGCCCTTGCCAGGATCTGGGGTTGAGACCAGCTATCTGTCCTGAAAGGCTGGAGAGCATCACAGAGGAGGGATCTCGGCAGCCTCTTGGTAATACCCTGTCTGCCTGTCTGGTGCATTGCACACCGAAAGTGAGCATGGCCGAGCTCTCTCCACTGAGACCACAATTTCAGAGAGCCTCCACGGTTCACCTCAGAGAGGTGCAGAAGGCATATGTTCCTTGAATACATGTCTTTCTTAGGCTCCTTCTGTATCACGTTTTATTTAAACCTGTGTTAGTTTTGACAAAGTGACAGAAGCTACACAGAGGCCAGTGCATGCTGTGCTGCTGGGTATTTCGGTTCTGGCTTGCATAGCGCCTGTCAGGTGATTAACATATTCTTCTATTTTATTGCTGTAGGAAGTAAGTCTCAGACACAGGCTACTAAGTCGCAGCAATGCAACCTGAGCTCATAGCTACCAGTTTTAAAAGCCCCATTCTCTCTCCAACACCAGGCTCTGCCACATGAAAAAATTCCCAGAACTGTATGTGTGACCCAATGTGGGCCATATTCTTCCCCAGATGGGAAATGGGCACTACAGTTTCATTTAAGAGTTTTTTAAAAATTTTTATGTGTATGGATGTTTTGCCCACATGCATATATGTGTATCACATGTGTGTAGAGCCTGCAGAAGCTAGAAGAGGGTGTCAGAACCCCTGGAACTGGAGTTACAGATGGTTGCAAGCCACCTTGGGAGAGCTGGGAATCAAACCTGGCTCCTCTGGGAGAGCAGCTCTTAATTGCTAAGCCACCTCTCTAGTTGTGGTCCTCCAGTCCCATTTTATAAAAGACTAGGGCTTGAGAAGACCTAGTGACTGAGGTCCCACACTTAGGGATGGCAGGTTTGGACAACCTGTTGGTCCACACTCTGTCCACCCTGCATGAGTGTCCAAATCCAGCATCTGCTCTCTTGAGGCCAGCCTAATGCAGCTGCCCATTTAGGTCACAGCTGAGCTCATATGCCCCATCACATGTCTAGATGGGACATTTTCCCCACCTCTCCTGCATGCTCCATAAATTCCTAATTGCTTGCTGCCATCCGCTTGGCATTTCACCACCCAGAACTTGGAGCCATCTGCAGCCTTGGGGAGTTCATGCTGTTTTCCTTCCAGGAAAAAAAATTACATAAGATGAAGCCCAGCGCCTTCTTATAGGATAGCAGGGAGCCTCCTACCGATGCAATTGGGCTCAGTAGCCCTACCTGCTTTCCTGTTATCCTGCTCCTGAGTTGCACTGCTTCTGTGATCTGGGCCTGTCTCCCCGGCAGTACCTTCAGGGAGCATCTGTGTGGCACAGACCCGCCCTCACCGGTGCTCCTCTGAGCTCTGTGTTGGATGTTTTGTCCTCCAACACAGGATGGCCTCCAGGGGCCCATATACCCAGAGATTCCAACCACCTTCTCCCAGGGCCTCCTGAGGATGGCTTGGCCCTACTGCTGTCATGTCTTCCTCTTCCAGATGCCCTTCCTCCACCTTCTCTAGGGCAGTTTTACTCTGCTGCTGCCAATAAAACCACCTCCATATTTTACGAACATTTTCATTACAAATCCTTGATAAATGGGTAGACTTACTTGCTTGGGTAATGGTTGCTAACGTCCCACACTCTGAGAAGTTGGGCAGCTCTCCTAAAATGAACCAGTTCAATCCCTAGTTGGAGTGGTGCAGTGGGTAAACCTGACTTGCTCCTGTACACATGGAGATACATACAGGTGACAGTGGCAGGGGAAGGGAGTTGTCCCCAGGGACAGGTGACAGTGGCAGGGGAAGGGCATTGTCCCCGGGGAGGTGGCAGTTGGCAAGTGAGAGAGCAGATGTGAGAACAGAATCAGCAAGCATAGGGAGAGAGGGTCAGCCGACAACTGTGGTAGCCAGGTCGGCTTTGGGCAGAAGTGACATTTGAGCTGCCTCTGGATAGAAACCCGCTGGCCGGAGCTGAGCTAGGCCCTGAGACTTTGCAGGCCTTGAGGCTTTCTGGCTCCTCGTCCCACTGAGGTCACTGAGGCCACTTCGTAGGCTTGACTCACATCCTGCCAGTTTAGGTCCATCATTTTGTCACAAGGCTCCACGTGGACTTTGCCCTGACCTCAGTACTTACCTGCCTGTTTGTGACTTTTGCAGCTGCTGGTTTGAGTCAGTGCTATTCATGTTTGCTTGCTTTTTATATTCTGTCTCTCCCACCCTCCACCGCCGCTCTAAATCTGTCTTTGAAAGAAATAATGGGGCTGGAGAGATGGCTTAGTGGTAGGAGCACTTACTGAAGACCAGAGTTCAGTTCCCAGCACCCACACCAGGTAGTGCACAACCACCTGTAACTCTGAAGTTATCTCAGAATCTCATGTCCTCTGTAGATACCTCACTGGCATGCACATGACCCCCACACATACACATAATTTTAATTACTAATAATAAATCTTGAAAATAAACCGTATTCTAATGCAGGATGTGAGAGGGCTGCCATACATAGGTGACCACAGGAACAAAGGAAACCATGGAATCTGGCTTCCAGCTCTACACAGGAACTTGTCTTGTGTGAGACTCTCCCAGGCCCGAGGCCTCTCATTGGGAAAGTGGACAGACTGGCAGTTAGCACCTGCCGTCATCCCCCCTCACTAAGAACCTAGACGTTGGATGAACCTGGCCATAAACAGCATTCTCCTGCTGTATTACAGTGTCACTGAATGCCACAGCAAAATACAACTGACCATGGGCATCTTAGAGGCCGAGAGACGGTGTTGCTGTGGTGGTGGATTCATCACATGGACTAGACAGAGAGGCCAGGGGCCCTCCAACTGATTGAGCCTCCAGTTCTCCTTTTTGCCCTGCCTCACACAGCTCTCTCCATTCAAAAGCTACCCCGTGTGCGTGTGTTGTTCCTTTCCTGTGTAGTAATACACGGTCGAAGTATCTCAGATGCATCACACATCAGTTGTGGTGTGCTGTGAAGTTGGCTGGTGTCTGGGGAAAATGAGGTACAGCTGGGCCAGGGCACCCCTTGTTCCTAGCCTGGAGACGCGCAGAAGCAAGGGCGAGGACGGCCCCTGTCCTCCTGCCATGCAGCCAGAGGGCACCCAGCTTGGGAAGGAGCTTTAAGGACATAGGAGCTGCTCGGTCCCACCAACACCTGGCCTCTGGCTATCCTTTTTCGGGATCCTAGAACAGCTGTGAAGCTCTTCATTAATGTACCACGTGATTTCCCACAGACCATTAGTGATTTCCCAGAAGACCAGTTCCCAGTATTGATCTGGATGCAGCTCCGAGGAGCCCTTTGCCATCGGATCCTTACTGGAGCCAGCCAGAGCCCTGGTGAGCCCTCTGAAGAGATTCCACATGCTAATGAGGGGTCTGGTCTCCTAGCCCCAATCAGTGCAGAGCCACCTTCTAGGAAGACAGACCACTTCCGGAGGTTGCATCCCCAAAACACACCTAATGGGTTTGAGGCAGGAGACGCCTGGTATTGAAAGAGTAATAATTTCCAGACAAGTTTCTAATCTGGCTTATGGAAGGCAATTACCCATCTCTCTTCACTGGAGCTGACGTGTTTTCTGCACCTCACAGAGACTACAGGAGGAAAGAAATGTGGAGAGGATAATTAAGCTTAATGAGGGAACCCGGATGTCAGCTCCTCTGCATATTATAGCTCTCATGGCCCCAGCACTCTTGGGCTGCTCACTGCCTCGTGTGGTTTACTGCAGTGACTAGGTGGACCCTGAAGGGAGGGAAATGCCTCTGATCACACTCTTAAGAGAACTGGCTACAATGGCACCGAGGGATACCATTTATGGGGCACCATCATGTTAGGTGGTCTGTCTTAAGCCGACTTCTTATAAAATGACACACATGATGGAATCTCTTAAATTTCTTTTGCTGTTTTGATTTTCTAAATTTTAAAGCTCTAAGAAAATTAAAACTAATATTTATGAGATGTCATGTGATGCATGTATCGTTGTATAGTATTCAACTCAAGGTGGGGACACCCTCTCTCCGAGCCCCCTTGAACCAGATGGCCCTTTGCTGCGACCGAACTCACTTCTCTGTCACTTATTTAAACTCCGGTGTCTCCACTACTCTAAGATGCAGTCCTGTGTCCTGAGGGACAAGACACAATGTCCTTGTGTCCTAAAGCACTCAGCTTGCTGGCTCTCCTCTCCCCTGCTGCAGTGTCCCACACAGGAAGATCTTTATCTAACTCAAACGGGTTCTTGGAGCCTAAGCCAGTTCCTGATCAAAGTCCTCAGTGGCTCATTTCCCCCTCTTCCAGTCACAGGAAGTCAGGGCCTCAAGTATGCTCGGCAAAGGCTCCACCACGGAGGCACATCCCTAGCCCTTCAGCCAGTTTTTATTAGCAAATAAACAAAGGGCTGAGAGCTGTCCAGTTCAGGCTGGTGATGTGTATGGGTTTGTCTGTTCATTGTGTCAGGTCGCAGTTGTAGCCAGAGTAACCTTCTGGTCACTTGCCTGAGGCTTCATTTCCACTATGAAAAAAATATATATACATTTATACATAATTAAAAAATATGTATTTGCCATCCATATCATAATATATATTGTACTTAAGACATGTTATATATGCATGCATTTTTGTCTTTTTAAGAGGAAACAGTTGCTTCAGGAAACCTTGCCTGCACTTGAACTGTGTAATATCACCGTTTTTAATTAGCTGCAGTAGTCTGTGGCTATGGCTCATCCTGCAGTATTGCATGCCACAGACCTTATTAAACAGAGGCTTGTCTTGGCTCATGGCCCCAGTCCAAGGGTCAAGGGCTACATCTGCTGCTGGCTTTGGGTCAGAGCCAGGGAGCACCCGTGTCTCTGGTCTCTCCTTATAGGGGTTTCTAAGCTTCCGTCAGCCCACCCCATTGGCCCTAGCTAACCTAATCGTCTCCTTCCTCTAACTGAACACCAGCATCGAGCTGTGTCCACCCTTCCAGTCAGTCTGTCACCGTGGAGATGAAACTCTCATACTGTTGTGTGCCAGAAGTTTTCCTGGGGAAACACAGCACACATATCTACTCACCCCAGATAGGGATGCCATGACAGACCAAAGTACAGATGCCACAATAGTCCAATTTGATGAATCAGTGAGTTCTCTTGGGGTTGCTTACAGGAATATGGGTGAGGGGTTACAGCATCAGCAGAAACAAAGACAGCTGCATCACCAAAGCCCACCCCAGCATGGGTGGCAACTCAAAAAGCTGGGAACCTGGAACTTACTGCATAGCCTGCAGAGTGTCCTGGTGCCTCATTAGGCCTAAACCTCTCCCAGGCAACTTGGCTGGTTTCTGCTTCTTCCAGGCAGCTGGTCTGGTCTCAGGAATTTTTGCAGCTTTTCTCTCTGAGAGTCTTCAGTGCAGCTCAGCTTCTGTCCATCTGAGAGGCACTTTTAGCTTTTAGTGCCTACTCTGACAGGGAGGAGCCTAGTGAATCTGGTCAGTTTCAGGGACTTCCTGAAGCTGTTTTAAGTTGTTTACCTTCTTTCTTAAGGAGCTTACTGCAGGGTGGAATGTTTACATACCAGATTCAAGGAGATAAATCTGACTCCAAGCATAGTACCAGGTCCTTCCTGCCCTTCTCTTCCCTTGCCTATGCTCACCTATGCTCCCCTCTCCTCTTCATCAACTGAGGCCAACCAGGGTTTTATGAGCTCCAGTTTCTTGGGGCTTTCTTACTAGCTGCAGATCTCTGGGTGAAGACAAGCTATCACTGGTTCCCAGATCGATGTGTGGGTAGCCTCCACCCCCACACTCGATAGTGGTTTGCACTGGAACAGATAAAGGGATGGTCAGGTCAGTTGCGCAGGAAGACATGTTACCACATGTGACCAGCATGAGAGCTGCTTCCTCTGGCTCAGGAAGACTAGCAGATGGGGCCAGGGCTTCATCAACAGGGACACAGTGGTTGCCAGCTTCACTGTGTGTCTCCTGTCTTGTAGTTCCCAATGCAGTGTCTGCTGTCCCCCTCATGCCATATGTGTGGTAACAGAGGGCTAGCCACTTGTCCTTGTCAGGAGTCAGGAAGTAAGTGATCCCAGGTACACTACCCTTCCACACCTGAGTGATCTCACTAGTGCACTTTGTTTGCATTTGTTAAGGACTAGCAAGTTGGCATTGTAGCAAAAAGACATCAGGACGTAGCAGCTCCAGTAAGATGGAGGTGAACTCTTAAAGTTGGTAAGATACCGCTGTCAGTTTCCTCCACTGTGTTGGCCCACCATTCCTTAGGGTATGACCCAGGGACCAAAGCTGGTCTTAACTGTGGCAAAAGGAACGAACAGGTCTGAGGCAGCGTACAAGCAAGGGTTGTGGAAACTTTGCTTTTCCTCCGCTCACATCCCATTGGCAGCACATTGATTCATTCCAGCAAAGGTGTTCCTTTGCAGTCTGTCTCGGGTGGGCAGGCTGTGTGATATGGCAGGGAGGCGGGACAGCAGCCACGAGACAGGGTGGAGCTCGCTATGGATTTTGAGCACTCCTCCACCCTCACTTACTTGCCTCCCTGTAGGAAGGGCTCGAGGCACGGACCTGTGGACACAGACCGCTGACACATTTACGTCCATCAGACTCGACTCACCCTGAGGGAGTCAGGGCAGGTGCAGGGAGCCACGGGTGTGGGCGAGAACCCGGAAAATCTCTCAGGTCCTGTGGCAAAGCAGTCAAAGCAGCAAGTCAAGGCCAGGCAGCTCCAGGTTCTGGTTCCAATTCCTATGCCTTATTGTCCACCATGAGGTGATGCAGCCCAGGAGTCCTTGCCAGGGCTGGTGCTGTGCCATTTGATTTTTCAGACTCTTTCTTCCTAAGTCACCTTAGTCAGACACCCTACTGTGTGTGTAGTGACAGGATTGGGCACATCTTCTGGGATGATGTGTTGATTTAAGATGACGATGCTCCCTTGATTTTCCTTCCCCTCTGGCTTTTGCGGAGCTTGTGGTGCCTGGCAATTGCACTGTATAGCCTATGATGTCCCAAGAACTTGCCGAATGAGTCTATAGACTTGGGGGCAGCCTGCAGGAGGCTCCACCTGGCCCTGAGGTGCTTAGTCCACCATGGGAATTTCTGGTCCTACACATTTTCCTTCTGCCTGCTCTATCCCAAGTTTCTCTCTGGTGTCCTCCAGCAAGGACACATTGCTTGTTGTGGACCACAAGCCTCCTCCATCCTCCTCTCAGGGTCTCAGTGGCCAAGGAACCTAGGATGGCAAGTAGCGGGCCCTTCTAATATGGGCAGCTTCAGTGCAGGTGAGGGTGGAAGGGCAAGCGGCAAAGCCAGAGCAGAGCTGAGTGCCAGCCATGCCTGGCTGTCTGCTGAGTGGAGAGCTGGAGCTGTGGGAGTCCAGGTTTGAGTGGAAGAAGCAGGAAAGGGTTAGAGTTAGGAGGCTGCTGTGTTCTCTGGTAAGAAGGGATGGGGGTAAGCAAATATTGAAAGAAGGAATCCACGAGCTGTGAGGACTTGGGGAAGAGCTTTGGTGGAGAAGAAGCCCTGAGCTTCGAGTGTGGGCTGTGGAAGGGCAGACCTGGGGCACAGAGGGGAGAACCAGGCATAGTCCAGACTGGGCACTTAGGAGCTCAGGACTTGGGGTTCAAATTGAAACAGAGAGCTAAAAGTCCAAGACAGAATCCAAGGATGCACACTGTCCATTCCAGGGCAGCCCAAGACAGGATTCAAAGAGGCACACTATCCATTGCAGGGCAGCCCAAGAGTTCATTGTGGGTATCACACTGATGCAGACCTGGGAACACTTTCTTCTACTTGAACTCTGCTGGGAGAGAGGTTTCTCCGAACCTGATGAAACCAGTCAATGAGTACTCGAGCAGCTGCTCTGGGCCCAGTATTGTCCTGTACAGGGGAAGTGAGGAATGAGGAAGAACATGGAACAGGCAGGGTAGGTGGGTGGGGGGGGACAGGTACTAACAAGCCCAGGAGCATGAGAACCCAGAGACAAGAGAGTCTGGGTATATCTGGGTGAGATAGAAGGGGGTGTTGTTACCCAGAGCCCTGGGTGTTGCTCTTTTGAGTGGATGCTCACCAGGCACAGGAAAGAGGGCACCTGAGGCCAAGGCCTGGGATACACAGGATAATGCAATGCTAGATAGCATGACCCAGAAGACTCCTGCATGCCCAACCTCCCTGTGGCACTGTCCTCATGAGGGGCAGCTATCAGAGCAGAAGGTCTAGTGTCACTGGGCATTGATGCTGCGAGTGAAGGCATACTCACCCCAGCACACAGCAGAGCAAATCGGTGCTCCTTAGAAAGCAGTTTGTCAGGATCTGGTAACACAGACCATTCCACTGTACCACACCTTAAATGAAAAGCAATGGGAGGATGCTGGCATTTATTTGGGGAGGACAGAACACTGGCAGTGGAACCATGTGTGTCTTCCAGGAGGGAGAGACAGGGAACATTTTTAAAGATAAGAATGAGGATTGCTTTAGAAATGTTAAAGCAATAGTTCTTGGTCACAATGACAATACCCATGTGGCACCAGCCCCAGGTTGAACAAACAGTTTCTAGGCAGAAATCCTTGAAGAAATTCTTTTTGCATGAGGCTGCTCAGTCCACCGTACAAGCTTGTGGCTCTGGCAGAGTCTTTTGGGGTGGGCATTATCAGGCACGGTGTTAAGAAACTTTCTTTTATGACTTTCTAGGTTTATGCCTCCATTTTTTAATACAAGCAAGCACCTTCATTTTGATTCTTCCATGTTAAGCATGTCCCAACCTTGCCCCCATCACCAGGAGGCACAAAAACGTCTAAAACCATGGGACCTGTATTTCACCCAGCTGGACATGGTACATGCATTCTGAGAAGGGAGGATGGAGAGAAAAATTGTAGAATATTCCTACAGAGTGAATACACGACCCAACGCACGTTAAAAGGAAGCTGGCTGTAACATCCCTTGTGGTAAGGCTCTGGGTGTGAAATTTTAAGTGCAGGTGGCCCAAACATGTTATTACTTACCTATATATTTATATATGTAGGGGATGCTTTGAAGAAAAGCGGGAAAATGATTAATCATCACAGAAGACGGACCCTGGCTTCTCCAGGTGGAGACCAAGAGGCACCCATGTGCATGAGCCTCTGTCGTTCCCTCAGTTGACGTGGAGGGTGGTATTCACTGTGTCATGGTCTTTCAGGCAGGATAGCAGGACTGTTTGTACTTTTTGATATTCATGGCTGGTTCGCATTGAGAAATCACACAGGCCTGCCAGTCTGTGTGACATTGACCTGTGTGGGTTTGGAGATAAGGGTTGGGGACACATTGATTCTTTTAGGCTATATATGGAATTTGAACTGGGCCTGTACAAACCTGTAAGCCCAGTTACCCAGGAGGCTGAGGCAGGAGGATCATGAGGTCAAGATCTGGTTGGACTATGGAATGAGTTCAAGGCCATCCTGGCCACCTTAGTCTCAGAAAGTAAATAGAAGTGGAAATGTAGCTCAGTGGTAGAACATGTGCTGGGCATACATAAGACCCTCTGATCATCTTCTTTGCTGTCAGGGGAAGGAGGGAAGAATTTTGATACCCTAAGAATTTTTCCTACTCTGAAATGTGTTAGGGTATTTGTAAAGTTTTAGGCATGTAAATAAGGAAGTACAGCTTTAAGAAAAGCATTGTGCTAAATCTCCATCTTTTAGAGAATGTTTTATTTAATGTGTATGAGTGTTGGCCTGCATGCATGTGTGTACCACATGTACAGTGCCTGCAGAGGCTAAAAAAGGGTATCATTGCTCCAATGTGGGTCTCTGACTCTATCTCCATCCATCGCCAGCTGAAGGTTCT
>LOJH01014627.1:10079-23997 GCA_001685095.1 Ellobius talpinus
ATAATTATAACTATCTATTCTTCAACTCTGTCAAAGACTCCAGAAGGATATAATTTTAAATGCCATATTCTGTACATCTTTGAAAGGTTTGAAGAATACCTAGTCATCTGAAATATATCTCTGTACATCTAGAAAACCTAACTAACTCACCTAACTAACATGATTACAGTTTGACTATTATAGATGACTATTAATCTATATTTCTTAATTATACATTGTAATATTAAGTTGGGGGCATTACCCCAGCTGCTGGCATTCATCCTTGAGTCACCAATAGAGTGCCAATGGAGCAGAAAGCTCCATCTCAGGCCCCCTCCCCCTGAGTCTGGTCCAAGGCAACACAAGTGTAATTATTTAAAACTGTGTCCAGGCACTGCCAAACATCTGTTGCTGAAACGCTGGCAAAGTTATTGGCTTTCAGAGAGTTTAGAGTTTTATTCTGATACTGTAATGATGAAAAATATGTCTTGATAGGTGTCTTAGTTAGAATTACTATTGCTATGACAAAAATACTATGATCAAAAAGCAAGTTGGAGAGGAAAGGGCTTATTTGGCTTACACTTCCACACTGTAGTCCATCATTGAAGGAAGTCAGGACAGGAACTTAAATGGGACACTAATCTGGAGGCAGGAGCTGATGCAGAGGCCATGGAGGGGTATGGCTTACTGGTTTGCTCCTCATGGCTTACTCACCCAGGACCACTAGTCCAGGCATGGCACCATCCACAATGGTCTGATCCCTATCCCATCAGTCACTAATTAAAAAAAAATGCTCTACAGACTTGCCTACAAGCAGATCTTATGGAGGCATTTTCTTAATTGAGGTTCCTTCCTCTCATGACTTTAGTTTGTGCCAAATAGATATAAAAGTTTCTAGCACAGCAGGCTAGGGGCTAGGAAAAGAAACCCTTAACAACCATTTCCCATTCTCCTTCCCTCCCTGGGCCTCCAGCCTGTTGCAGAACTGGCTGATAGGCAAGAATGAATCAGGGGACACTTCAGGCTGCTGGGCAGCCCCGCAGCCTAGCAGCTGTCTCCAGTACACATGCAGAGTTAGTGGGACAATCAAATATTATTCCATGCTTCTACCCCACAGCCAATTAGGTCAGCTGTAAATATTGGAATTGCTTGGTAAACGTGTTGGAAGATTGTGCTGACTTGTTAATATAAGTGAAAATGTAATTAGATTTATAACACTTTCTTTTTAAGCCATAATTTACAACAACAAGAAGAAGAACAACAACAACAGAGAAATGTCTCTCGCAACCTGCTGAAAAACCATTATTAAAATGCTCATGAAAAGTCAATTAGGCCAGAGGGAGGTATTTAAGAGAAGGGAGATTTCATGCCCTAGGATTACACTATGGGGATTACATATTTCTTATTTATTTTTTTCTTTCAGATCTTTGCCACTACCAATGAAAAGGAACATTTTTTTTAAACTTAATTTACTATGAAATACTGCTTTAGATAGCCATAAGAAGTAAACTAAAATCCTGGCTCCCTGGCAACCTGTTTTGTTCTCCAAGTCCCAGATAAAAGCAAATCTTTCCATATTTACAAACTCATTTCTTTTAAAGCAACAGTCAATAATCCTTCAGATACGAGGATCAAGTTTTAAAAAGTAAACACTGTCTTTTGCTTTGAGGGAGTGGATTTGTGTGAGAAATCCTCCAGGGATGGTCCTTCCCAACGGTGAGTGGTAACCCCTCATTTTCATTTTAAAACCTGGAGCTTTTTCTACTTCAAGGACCTTAGGTGGGACACAGCTCTACTTTCAGATAGGGTATGTATCAGGTGACAAGACCTCTCTCTTCCCTCCTTGGGTCTCGGTGGGTTCCCTCCCTAAGAGCCGCAGAGCCTTGATGTTTGGTGAGGCGCTGCTCTCTGCTGGAGAGGGACTCTAATCTGACTTCGTCCCATACTGCAGCCTCTGTTTCAGTCTCCCTCTTAAAGAATACTTGGGAATGTGGGTGACAGTTATGTGGCTTGATCTGTTGGGGAGGGACCTGGCAGTGGGACCAGGACTTATCCTGGGTGCATGAACTGACTTTTTGGAGCCCATTCCCTATGGAGGGTGGTACCTTGCTCATCTGTGATGGAGGGGGAAGGGCTAGGTCCCATCTCAATTTGGTATGCCCAGTCTTTGTTTACTCCCCAAGGGAGGCCTTACCTCCTCTGGTGAGTGAATGGGGGTGGGGGTAGAATGGGAGGAAGGTGGAGAGGTAGGAGAAGGGAGGGGGGGAACTGGGGCTAGTATGTAAAATTAAAAAAAAATTTAAATAAAAAAATAGAATACAGGTACGATTGTTATGCTTGATTTGTGTTTAAGGTGCCAGCAAGTGGGGGAAGGCAAGGGGAAAGTAAATCATGAAGTAACATATAAGTATGGCAGACACTGTCATTTTTATCCCAAACTTCTCTTAGAATATTCAGTTAAGATAAAGAGAATTTTTAACGTATTTTTTGTTTTTAAAGGAAGCACTAGTGCATAGACTACAGATCCATATCTCTGGAGGAAGATTGTGCGATTTCCACAGAAGAAGCAATGAACAAGGTAAATCACATACTTATATATGTGTGTGTGTGAGTTGCTTTATGATTTATACTTCATACATTCTAGTATATAATATATTCATATAATAACTACATACAGAAATTCTAGGAGAACCAAAAATGGGGGAAGACAAATCTTAGAGACATGAATTCCAAGAATCGTCTTAGCTCAACTACCTTTGTTATCGAAAGCAATTTCAAGTCTTTTCTTGAAGAGGAGAAATTTCAGTGCCGGCCACACTTGCCTAGAAGTTAGGAGGCCCTCGGTCCCATCCCCAGCATGGCAGAAATTGCAGAAAGAAAGTAACATCCCACTCTGTAAGAAAGGGCTTCATAAAGCGTGTTTTCACACACATTAGCTAGCTTTGCTTCGGTGGAAACATTCTGTTTAATTTTACAGCCAGGCAAGTCTGTTGCTGGGTTTTCACACTGTTTGGGTATAAATCTGAATTCTCTGTGACAATCCTAAATACCCACAGTTTCAGTTTCCCCCACTCCCACTCCCCCCACAGCCTAGCTTGTAGCTGCCAAGGCCATGGGTAAATTCTATTTTTCTTCTCACTTGACTTCTATTTTACTCTGTAACAAATGTTTTTATGGACCACCACTAAAAATGACTTTTTAGAGACTGAGAGAGAGGGTGTTTGAAGGCAAAAGCACGTGGGAGGTCTTTGCAGGTCCAGGTCAGATGCTTTCTGCCGGGCCTGGGAACTTAGTCTTCCTAGAAGTAGTCTTTACCTCACCCTACCTGCGTTGAGATGTTTGGTAGCTCCTAGGACTAAAATATCTAGCGTGCTAGCACAAGAACCCAAGGGAGGGGGCTTATTTTAGCTTGTTCTGAAGCTTTGTTCCACGGTCCTTGGTTCTGCGAATTCTAGGTTCACTGAGAGGCAGGACCACAGTAGTGGAAGTCTGCAGCAAGTTACTCAGCTCGTGGTTGATAGGAAACAGAGGCAGAAAGGTAAAGAGGGTATTGGGTTAAGAAATGCAGCCTCCAAGGACATGCTTCCCATGACTTATTTCCTTCAGCTCAAGTTTCCAGAATCTCCAGAAAGAGTGTTATGAGCTGGGCACCAAGCCTTCAACACATGAGCTGTTAAATTCAATCCATGGCATTGCCCATTCCTAACTCACCAGGACAAAATCTGAGGAAGGTAAAAACAATACACACGTACATATATGTATACATATATGTACATATATATGTACATATATATGCTGGAGAGGGACTCTAATCTGACTTCGTCCCATACTGCAGAGAGGATGGGGGTATAGAAGAGAGGGATGACTAGCGACCAAGTTAAACTAAGGATATGGAAAAGCCTTATGGAAACTTACAAGTTAGTAAGCTAATTCAAAGTTCAACTTTAAAGAATTAAAATTAGAGCTTGAATTGAAATACTCTGCATGAGTTAAAAATGTTGCTCCCAGGAGACAGGCATTATTAAATGAAAATTCCAGTGTAAGGCAAGAAAAACCTTCCTATAAGTTCTTGTTCAGAGACATCCTAGAAGGCTCTGGAACAATAGTTCTCAACCTTTCTAACGCTGAGAGCCTTTAATACAGTGGTTCATGTTATAGTGACCTCCCCCAACCACAAAATTGTTGTCATGGCTACTTCATAACTATAATTTTACTACCAATGTGAATCGTAATTTAAATATTTTTGGAGACGAAGGTTTGCCAAAGGGGCTGGGATCCACAGCTTGAGAACAACACAAACTGTTGGCATTTCCCTTGGTGACCCTCCGTAACTACATGGTAAGACCCTATTAAAGTGTGAAGATAACACATGCTTTGGTTTCAGACAGAGAGATATCAGTCTCAAGCTGATAGGGAAATTCTCTCCCTATGGGCTAGTGTTCACAGTGCTAGAAGATGTTGGGGAATGTTTGTTTACACTGCAAAGATGTGTCTTGGCCAAGATACCTTCTGACTGGTTTAATAAAATTCTGAATGGCCAATATCTAGGCAGGAATACATTAGGTGGGACTTCCAGGGACAGAGAGAACACTGGGAAGAAGAAAGGCAGAGTAACCAGCCAGACACGGAGAGAATCAGAGGTACAGAATAAGGGAAAGGTAAAAAGCCATATGGTAGAACACAGATTAAAAGATATGGGTGGATTTAAGTTATAAAAGCTAGTTAGGGACAAGTATAAGCTGAGGTCAAGCTTTCATAACTAATAAGAATAAGTCTCCATGTCATTATTTGGGAGTGAGCTGGTGGCCCAAAGAAAACTCTGACTACAAGAAGGTGCTTTGAAGGCTACAGGGGTAGAAAAGACATCAGTGGTCTTACCCAAGGCTGGACCCCAGATGCTTCACTATCAACCTGCTAGGCAAGACATGCCCACTGGTGCAACAGTGGCTTGACTGTTTGGAGAGTAAGTAGCCACTTTCTGAATGAATTTTAAGCCTGTTCCATGGGAGGGCCTTTTATGCCTTGTACTGTAATCTTGATCAAAATAACATGGCTGGGGAGGTCAGAGGCCCTAGGGTAGAACCTGCTACTGTTATTTTACTAAATGGCCATGCTGTCAAACTGACTTCTGAATATTTATTTTGATAGCCATAGATCAGGCTGCTGTCAATCTTGGTTTCTTTTGCAGTGGGTAGCAATCAGCAGAGAGACCTATAATAGGTCAAAGCACCAAGATGAACGCTGAGTGCTCAGTCCCACAGGCAACACCTTTGTCAACACCTTACTCCCCTCCGCGGCTCAGGGAACATCGTGGAGAGGAAATGGAAAGGATGTAAGAGCTGGAGGAGGGGAAGGAACACTGTGAAATGCTAGCTTTGGACATGGCAAGGCTATTGTACTCAAGAACTCATAACAACCGTGGTTCCCTGTGCACGACAGTCACGAGATCAAGCCAGTCAATATTCTATCATAGATGCGGTATATGGTTTCCAGACCCATCCTACACTGAGTAGCTACTGGCAGTAAATAGTTGCTAGGGGAGGGAACAATCATTCTTTATTGAGGATATGACAATTGGTAGGCTTCTCGTGTTTCAGGGAATGATCTCAGATCCAGTCACCTATGGGCATCACTGACTGGACTTGGTGGGTTATAAAACCAAGAAAATAACCATGAAGTTGGAAGAGGAGTGTGATGGAGTGTGGGGAATTGAAGGGTAGATCAGATCATATTTCATTGTATACTTGTGTGAGTCTCAAAATTCACGGGACAGAGGGTAGCCTTCAAATTGTATTGTAACTCCCAATCTAACAAACCTCTTGGCTGTCTTGCTTTTACCATGAGAGGCACAGTACCAAGACTAGATGTGGATGGCAGGGGCAGTGAGGTGGGAAGAAGTGAGGAGAGGAAGGAATGGAGAAGTAGGAACATATGGGGCACAATAATGAAATACTTTCCTATCCACCTATGATAGTTGGTTTTTCAATGTCAACTTGCCAGCTTAGAATCACCTGAGCTTACATCAGGTTGGTATCTGGACCCATCTGTGGGCCATCTGTGGCCCATCTGTGGGGAATTGTCTTGATTCCCTTATCTGATGTGGGAAGACCCAAATGTGGGTGGTGTCTTCCAGTAACAGCGTAGATGCTGAAGGATGTGGAAGAAGGAAGATTGTTCGCCCTCAGCTTTCCTCTTACTGATGTGTGTAATGACCTTGTTGCTGCTGCCTTTTATCCCAGCTCTCGGGAGGCAGAGGCAGGTGGGTCTCTGTGAGCTTGAGGCCAGCCTGGTCTACAGAGTGAGTGCCAGGACAGGCAGGACTACCCAGAAAAACCTAGTATTGAAAAACAAAAACAAACAACAAAACAAAACAAAAACATAGAATCAGGTTTTCTAGGCTTCCAACATGAACTGAGGACTGGTGACCCTCCAGGAATCTTGGTGCCAGACGGACTGAGCGGCTACTGTGTTCTTGGTCTCTTAGGTGTGAGGCAGCTGTTGCTGGACTATTTCAGCCATATTGTGTAAGACAATTTCATGGATCATTTTTAATTACTGCATCTATCTACCTATTTATACTTGCTTTGTCAATTCTATTCCCCTAGGGAACATGACTAATAAATACATCGGCCTAGCTCTACTAACTGTACTCAGAAACACTCTAACATAGGGAGCAGAGCGTAAAACAAAACAGTAAAAACAGTGAGCCAAGAGTGGTCTGTGAGTTACTGATGGCTGGGGTAGGAGTCTGTGTGGCTACATGAGATCCTAACTCAAAGACGAAAAAGACTAGCCGAATTTTTTAGTAACACCCAGAAATAATTATAAAACATTAACTCCTCCAAAACAAGCTATGCCTTTCTTGTAGTCTTTTATAGCACTGAGTTAGTCGTGGGATATAAACACTTAACTTATTAACACTCAATTAGTTCCATACAAGAAAAAAGTTTCCACTGTAAAGACCTGTAATAAGAAATTATAGGCCAGAAAATATGGAAGGGAGAAAGCGATGCCGGCCTGAAGGTGATACCAGAACTAGGCATTGGAATCTACATACGCGAGGCTGTGGCTCTCTTAGCTCTCCACTGCTCCAGGATCCAGTGAGCTTTCATGTTGGTCTAATTTTTTTTACACCAATGTTGCTTTACCTCTGTGCATCATTCTTAGCTCACCATGTGTGACTAGCTCCCTTGGCATCCCAGTTTCCCATTATAAGGAAGGAGTGTTGATTGGTTCTTGTGTGAATCAGATTTCCCTGAATTGCCCAATGCAGTTGTCTCCAGGAAGTGGAGTTACCAGGAACACCTTTGACCACTGAGTGGGGGATTGGCAGTTTGCAAAGAAATGAGAAGTTCTGTCGCCGGCTTGGTGGGCAGCCCTGAAGGATTTATGACAGAGATACCGGGGCCATAACCAGAACAGACAGTACCTTTAACCATCAGCATGTGAATTAGGAGACAGACACACAAGTGTATATATCACAACCCTACAGGTCATGCGCAGTGACCCAGGGCACAAGCATGGTGCCCATGAAACAGTTATTAAGCTTAAGAGACCTATATATGATATACAAGAAGAATGAGTCTTTAGTTATTTGTAGAATGGATCAAATAAATTAGTACATGATATGTATTCATGTGATGTTTGAGAAGAGTCTTGATCACATTGGACTTGCATGGATTTATTAATTAGAAGTTTGTAAAGGGTTAAGTCTGGTGTTGTGATAGAGATCATAAAGGTGGCAAAATTAGCAAGGAAGGCTTTCTGTACACATCATAGCTTGAGCTACGTTTGGAAAATAAGAAAATAAAGCGAGCCTGATTGACAAAAAATACATATTGGCTTTCTCTCAGATAAAATTTACCTGACAATTGGTTCATCACCAAAGCTCTCTCTCTATGCGAGCCACTCTCTCCGGTTTTCTGGAAGGCCCATACAGGGTGGGCATGGCAAAGGATGGTTTATGCCCCAAATATTTGTTGCAGTTGAATGTGTCTTGGAAAATGAGATGATATTCAGTGTGGCCCCCAATCAGATACTTGTGTAGAAGCAAGGCAAACGTAACGGTGCATGCTCACACACCAGTGTTCAGTGACTCTGGCAGGATGCAATGCAGGCTTGGTGAACGCATAAGAGTGAATATACGGAAGTCTGGGGAAAGGTCATTGGTATTTTTGGAGCAATAAATCAAGCATGGAAAGATTTGCATTTTGGCTGTAAAACATGCAGCCCTGGATTAGAGGGAGAGAAGACTTTGAAGTAATATTTCTCTGCTGACTTGTTTTATTAGCTTCCTTTAAACATGTTACATTATTGCTTATAGAATTTCATTTACTCGGATTGGCAGCTTGATAAATATGTCTATTGGCGATGATTTGGATTGCTCTGGGCATTAATATTATTAAATCCTGTCACAAGGAAATGTCTGAAAGATGACTTACTGTAAAGATTGCAGCACGGAATAAATCATCCAGTGGTATTTGTTCCCATTTATGGCCTCTTGGAGCTGAGTCAATCCCTTTTTATGTTGCATTATTTTTCAAGTTTTTATAGCTTCACGTTATATATTGCTGTCAGAAACGAACAGATGGGGTGTCGAACACGAGCTCTCTGCATAATTCCCACTCTCCAGTTATTGGTATAAGGGCAAGAGCAAGGCTGCGCATTCTGGAGCTAGAAGGGGAGAAGATGAGAGGCTGCTTGAGGAGAGGGATCCGTTCTGTCAGCGTTCAGGCCGATTTCATCGGCTGGTTGGGATCCCTGACTAGTGGTCTCCCTGTTTGGGTTTCAAGTAGGACACGGGGTGGCATCTGATCAAAGTCTAGAGAATCGGTGTTTGTGGAGGGCTCACTCCCAATGGGACATCTAATGGCACCCATTCCAAAGGCTCAGGGACCATCATGGAAGAGGGACCAGAAAGCTTACAAGAGCCAAAGGTCAGAGCGGACTGGAGCGAAATAGTGTTTCCTGGTCATGGCAGGACCACAGCACCCATGAGCTCACAGCAGCTGCGGTTGTCTGCACAAGGCCAGCACATGACCAGGCCAGTCCACACTCTGCCGGAGCCCTGTGTTGGGATGAGGCCCCCACTCCTCACTGAGGAGTGACTGACAGTCGATGGCTTCTAGGGGAGATAGGATCAGTTTTCTTTAAGGATGTGGCTCTTAGTAGTTTGATCACGCTTCAGTGGGTGGCCCCACACCCATGAGTATTTGGGCAGTACAAATTGAACTCAATAGGCAATGATAATAGAAATACTGCTACTACTAATAAATCATGATAATAAAACAATGATTAAAACAATAATCAACACAAAGTTGGGAGAAGTTGAGGCGGTCGGAATGGATCTGGGAGGAGTTAGGAGAACTAATGGGGAGTAAAATGATTAAAATATATGGTATGGAATTCTCAAAGAATTAATACAAATATTTTCTTTAATTAATTAATCACTAAAAATTCTCTATGGCTGTATTTGTCTCCACTGAATCGCTAATGCGGTTTAAATGATGCTCGCGCCTCTGATATTAGAGGTGACTGTGCCATACTGTGTTCTTCCAAAAACAAAACAAAGCAAAACCAAACCTGAGGAATTGGAAGCATTAAAAGAAAAACAAACATGGATAAAGGAAGATCCAAAGACGAAGGAGCATTTTATTGAGGGAGCAGAAAGTCTGCTGGCGTCCTGTTGGGACACAGGACACAAAGGATAGCGTGCCTAGAAATTATTTGTTGTGGCTCTTGCCATCAATCTTTAAGGAAGAAAACGAGACCTCGGAGGTGACCAGTACCTAGCGGAAAAGGAAGAGAGTGCCCACGAGACCTGGTATCCTCTACAGACCTCCGCCCTGGTGAGGCTTATACTGGCTTTGTGTGTGAGGCAGCTGCCTAAATGTCTTGTGAGCCTCTCTTGGGGCTCTTGAGGTTTTGTGACCAGTGAAGCATTAGCACGGCAGAAAGCTAGCCAACGTTTTAGAAGAAAGGACACGTGAATTTACCTCCCTTAGACGCTACTGCACTCATTGTGAGAAGTCCTGCAGAAAACCACCTTGCATTGGGAACAGACCCAAATTCACCATGTGCTACTTTGGGAGTTTGGCCTGAGTTACTTAAAGATTTTCCATCATGATAAAATATGGAGCAAAGTGTCCCCTGGCACACCCCCACCCCCTGTGTACTTCCCAATGCTGCTGCAGCAAGTTAAAACATACAACACATGCTCAAACACACGAATATGCTTACAGTTTAGTGACCCTTACGTTCCTTAAAGACGAGCATTCAGATCATCACATCGACGCCCAAATCTCTCATTCAGCTCTGCACTTGCTGGAGTCTTTCCGTGGCTGGTACCCATCTCCTCATCCCCAGATCCTTAAGTGTTGAGTGCTTTCTGCGGTCTCAGAACACTGTTGCTAGTGAAGAGTGGTCCTTAGATAATCTGAGCTTCCCCACTACACCCTTGAGTCCTTTGTCCCCACTGCTTCCTCTGTGTCACCCCTGTGACATTTACGTTTTGTCTCTGGATTCGTCACATGTGTGGGGGTGAAGATGCCATCTGAATATGCTCGTGGAAGTCTCAGTACATGCCAGTCACATCTAAATTGTGGATGTGAGTGCTGGACCGGGTGCTGTGTTAGAGCATTTCCCAGCTTGCCTTTCCTCTGTGATCTCTTTGTCTCATAGCTCAGGTAGTTTTCTGTCCTGAAGCCAGAGTGGGTATACGTACCTATGGACGGGTGAGTTACAGAACACAGACAAGTTGATAAAGGTCATAGGTCAAGAAGACATCTCTGCTAGGATTTCTATACTCCCGTGAGAAACATTTGCGTCTTCCGCTTTCTCGTTCCTGTTAAGTTTCTGGAGTAACCTTTTTTTTAAGTCCCAAATCAGCCAAACTAGCAATGCCAAGCCTGGTAAGCTAATGCAGAAACCAGTAAGTCTTAAAGGTCACATCTCTTACACAATATGCATTTTTCTTTTCCTTTCTTCCTGTCTCTCCATCACCTCTCTTCCCCTTCCCTTCACTCCTAAATTTTATATACCTTTGTGTTCCCAGAGATAGACAGGGTGAGTCAAAGTCCTGGCCTCTTTTTGCATAATAATCACAACTTGCGTGGTTTATAGCAGCTCTGCATCTCATCTGCGATTTTGATTCAGCAAGCCCAACAGTTGGTGAAATTCCTTTTCTGTCCTTTGGGCACTTAGTGTAGACCTGTCTTCAGTACCGTCTCCCCTGTTGTTCAGGCTATGCCAAGGAAGCTCTGATGCTTACTAACATCCTCACATTTGTGACCTACCACACTGTAAGTAAGAGAAGCATGGCCCTAAGCTTGAGCTGGCTGTCTTATTAACAGGCAGCCACATACGTCCCCCAAGGCTGAACTGCGTTTGTGAAATTAGAGAGTGGATGAGTAATAACCGTCTATAGTACCGTTGAACCTGAGGTTATTTATCACTTGCTTCTATTCCAGCTGCCGTAGCCCAAGACAACCTCAGAGCAACCGGGTTCTCTTTGTGCCTCTTTGCTTTTTCTAGGAGAGAATTCCTTGCTGGTAATTGCTAAATATTTTCCTTAGACCAACTGCAACACTGTAAGCGGAGTCGCTAACACCCCTCCTTATTTTAGCTCTCATTTAAAAAGTTTTCATGTATTTCCCCAAACCAATCAACCTTTCTTTTATCTTAAAAATAGTGCTATGTGTAGGTAGGAGGGTGTTGCATGTGGGGAGCAAGAAGAGATGCCTCTTTGATGTAAAGCAACCTGACATTATAATAAAGTTCCCCAGTGATGTCTAATTATAGCCACTCACTTCTTTATTAGTAATTCCGCAACCCTAATACATAAAATAACTTGACCATTTTTGGAATTTGTTTGACTAATGTACTGAAAGCTGATAGAATAAGGATAAGTTTCATAATTAGGTTTTGCCAAGAAACTGTGCAAACCATCCATAATGTGGTCCGCTCCTGATTTTTAATGAGAATGCTGCCAGGGACTGAAGCCTCTGGCAGCATTCACTTCATATTTTAATTACCCATGGTAATTTTGACAATTACACACATGTCATAAATCACATCATAATGACCCGTGAAGAAAGCAGATTTAATTACCGGAAGGGGAGTTCTACAGTTAAACAGGTAGAAGGCAAGTGCCCAGCAAGATGGGAATCACATCTGAAACTGGAGCTGCCAAATTCTGCATTCTAGAAGAGGCAGCCTCTGTAGCCCATGCCACAGGACTTCACGCAAGAAAACTGTTGTCATTGCCTGCTTTAACACGGAAGACCTCCGATATCATGGCTCCTGTTATTGCTAGAGAAAACTGAACAAGCAGAAAATGATAGAACTTGCTTTTTTTTTTTGGTGCATCAGAGAACTGAGTTTGCCAGGTAAACATTTACTTTGAAACAATGGGTCACAACTGAGGTCTACTTGCTGGAGAAGGAGCCATTGACACTATATCCTGTTAGGGGTAGGCAGATGGGGATTTTAATGGATTTCTGGTGGCTGAATGAAGATGAGGTGAAAGATGAGAAGCTTGTGGGCTGCAACACTAGAGAGGTCCTCAGAAGATTTCACCAGCATCTAGATTTATTGCTTTTGTTTTGCTAAATGGACACATAGACAAACTGCCTTCTAAATATGTATATTTATAACCATAGATGAGTGCTGCTTTTGTACGTGAGGGAGCGCATGAAAGAAAATGCAGACATGACTGCTCCGTGGTATGGTTAAGGGGAAGGTTTTTACTGTGAATAAGAGAGAGAAAATATTCAGGGGTATCTGGAAGAGTCCAGAGCAGAGAGAAAAGAAAGCAGACTGGGCCTGGCCTGCGGTTTCTGCAAGAGAAGGGAGAAGAGAAAGAGAGAAAGAGTCAAAGAGAGAGACAGAGAGAGACAGATGAGAGAAAGAGACAGACAGACAGAGAGACAGAGACACAGAGAGACAGACACAGACAGAGACAGAGACACAGAAAGTCTGGGTGGAGTAACTGGAGGAAGGGAAGGGCCTGGAGACTAGTGTGTCCTGTCAAATGTGTAAAAAGTTCTTGTGAGTAGGGACTGGGGGAGCCCAGAGGCTGGGATGGGCTTTGATGTGCAATCACAGGTAGCCATATGTCCCTTCTGCCAGACAGAGGTAAAGGAAAATGACTCCCGTTGGCTGATGGAAACTGGTTTCACAAGTTCCTGAGGAAAGCTGGCTTTTATCTAACTGCCAGAAATCCTTTTGGACGGACGGACTGCCTGAGGACTAGCAGCTTTCAGCCTTGATCAGGGAGACTTCTGATTGTAGAGCATGATGGTGAATTCAGAGAGTCATCACCGGTCAAAGTACTACCAATGGGTGAGTCCTCAGTCCATAACATTCTCTCCATCCCCGCCACAAGGTCCAGGGAGCGTCACAGAGGAGGGGCAGAAAGCCTGCAAGAGCTGGAAGATGAGGAGGAGAGCTGTGAGACACTGTCTTTTGGATTGACATAGCTGTTGTGCCCATCAACATATCACAGTTGTAGCTAGCTACACAAAACCTGCATCTGTGCACATGCACACACACATGGACACACACACACAAGATGTGAAAAGTAACAGGGAAATTAGTTGGAAGGAGGAAGAGGTTGGTGGGAGCAGGAAGGGGGCGAGAGTAGGTAATAAGGGCTGTGACTATCATCACAATGCTAAAATGAACAAAACATAATCAGTAWCAACAAAAACAAAAAACCAAGAGAAAAGCTTCCAGATTCCCTGTCATGCCAGAGYGCGGCTATGGTGAAATATACCCGTAGGATGTTCACTGTGGCATCTCATTCTCTAGGAGCACTGCACCTGCAGGAGGGATGGATGGGTCCTACTCTGGGGTCCTCTAGTCTTCTCTCTCTCCTGAGGTCTTGAGAAGGGAGCCATGGAAGTAATTAAAATACCCTTTGAACATCACAGTCTCAAGA
>LOJH01014628.1:0-11317 GCA_001685095.1 Ellobius talpinus
TGGTCTACAGAGTGAGTTCCAGGACAGGCTCCAAAGCTACATGGAGAAACCCTGGCCAAAAAAAAAAAATTCTTCGAAAGCTACTCTACACAGAGAAATTTGTGCTGGCCCTGTACACACTTAAAAACAAACAAATGTCTCAATGCCAAGTAACTGCAGAAGTACCCTGCAAGGCTACAGATAAGAACCATTTTAAGAGTTTCTGACATAAATCATCAGTCCTCTAAAAAGGAACCTCGGTTGAGCCAGTTTCCGTGGACTTCCAGTGGCCGATGAGTTTATTTAGCTTTTCCAAATCAGCAGGGCCTGGTGTGCACAATCTGTTTTAGATGACAAATAGTTTGCTGAGAAAAAAACTACAGGACAGAAATAAAATCCCCAAGAGATCACAGCAGGCTGCTGCCACCTTGTGGTGAACTGATGTAAATGCAGAAGCTAATCCTACAAATGAAATTAAATATGCATTATAAAAAGCATACAGCCATTGGGGAGATCAGTTTGAAGAGTTCTCAAGACATTAAAAATAAAACTACCGTATGACCCAAACTTTTGCATTCTGGGCACACACTCCAGAGAACGCCACACCACACCGAAGATACTTGAACCCCACATTGATTCCATACCCTACCAGAGGTAAACCCCATGTTTATTGCTGCTTTATTCACTGGGGCAAAGAACTGGAATCCATTCAGTTGTCCAGGTGAACAGGTAAGATCTGAGATACATAAAAAAGTAAAGTAGCATTCAACTCTAAGGAAAAGCAATCCATAAAATCTGTAGGAACACATAGAACACATTAAGTGGCATCACAACCTTGGAAAAACAAGCACGTTGTCCCTCACATATGGAACCTTGTCAGTGCACACGTGGGTGCAGTGTAACATGTGGACAGGAGAACAAAAGGCTGGATGCTGAGACATGGGGAGGACTGACGCATATGAGTTCTTTCTAGTTTAACTCTGCTATGACGTTTTCTTTTTTGGTGGTGGATTAAGTGCATAAAAATAAATTCAGTAGTGAAAGCAAAAAATTCGGGTAGCACTCCACAGCCTCCCTTCCCAATGGCTACTCTGAAGGTAGAGAAGTTCATTGAGCTGTATAGTCTTTGGGTCTAGTTAATTTCAATGTGTGATTTTTATTTATTTATTTTGCTCTATTTTTCAAGACAGGGTCTCTCTTTGTAGCCCTGGCTGTCCTAGAACTCGCTCTGTAGACCAGTTAATGTGTGATTTCATTCGGAATGTTTTTATAATGGAGTTAAAAAGAAAAAAATCTTCAGGGAGGCCAGGGCCTGAGAGACAGCTCAGAGGGCAAAGGTGCCTGCTGCCAAGACTGACATCCCTAGGATCCACATGGTAGATGAGAACCAATGCACACAAGATGCCCACTGATTCCCATACATGTCCCAGCCCCAACACACACACACACACACACACACACACACACACACACACGTTATTATTTTTAAAGCACAGAATACAAAGTCCACATGTATAAAATAGTTATATTTACTCGGTGTCAATATCTCGGATACTTAGCTCAACAATACATATTACGTTTTAGTCTAATTTGACTTCAAAGAAAGCTTCCTCCAATCCACTTTTGTGATCTGCTTGAGCCACTCTGGCAAACAGACCTCAAGGCTTGTCCTAAAGTGCTTGGGGGTGGCAGATGAACTAAAAACACAAGCAATAAACACAGAAAACAGTTGCGCCCCCAAACCCAACAAGTCCTGGCATAACTTTCCATCGTTTAAGGCTGGAAGGTGTGTGACCAGGCCTGAGTCCTGGCCCGCCCGCCCTCTCCCAGCTCTAGCCCACAGCAGCAGCCATTCTCAGAGCGTCCACCAAGTCCTGACAGCCTCATCACGCACGTTCCGCAGCTTCCATCACTAAACAGTTATTGGAGAATGGAGACAAAGGCGGGGACAGGGCAGTCCTTGGCAGAAGGGACTTCATACATGCCCTGCTCAGATAAGGAAGATGATGCCCTCAGACACCATGACCTGGTTGTCATCCTGCATTCTGCTCAGTGACGCCTGGATCTCCTCTGAGGAGAAGGGCTCTTCTCTATCCCGATTGATGGATTCTGTGAGGTGGCTCATGCCCACAGACTGTGCGTGAGCTTCTCGGAACACATCCAAGAGGGCCACCTTGAAAGCCTTCAACCTGCCCAAGAGAGGAAAACCATGAGCAGAGAAACTGGGGACACTGCAGCACCTACGCAATAGCAGCACTAAGGAAGCTGAGGCTGGAGGAACCCTAAATTCACAGTCTGTACCACATGGCGAGACCAAGTCGTAAACAAAATGGTCGTACACAGACCTGAAGCCCTATGGCGAGGTTAGATATGAGGCATTAACGTTAGTGTTCTCCCAACAGTCTAAGCATCTCTCTTTAAAGCTAACCTACACTACTCACAGAGCTTCCTGCAAGTCGAGCATGAGGGGGCTGGTGAAGCCTGGAGGCTGTTAAAGAGACCAAATCCTGAACATAGCACAGTAGATCGGCTGGCACAGTATCTGAGGGACAGTTTATTCACAGTAAAGAGGCCCACACCTCTCCAGCCGTCTAGGAACCTTACCATGCCTCATGAGTGTGCCCTGCAACAAACCTAAGTATGTTTCACTGTAAATGGCAGTGACAAGGAGCCACCTCAATGCTATATATTACCAGACAGTGGTAGCACACACTTGGGGGGCAAAGCCAGACTGATCTATGTGAGTTCGAGACCAGCCTGGTCTACAAAGTGAGTTCCAGGACAGCCAGGGCTGTTATACAGAGAAACCTTGTCTCAAAACAAACAAAAAAACCCTACACATCAAACTAGGTGAGGGGGCACATGCCTTTAATCCCAGCACTCAGGATGCAGGGGAAGGAGGATCTCTGAGTTTATTAAGGCCAGTCTGCTTTGTATAGCGAAGTGTTTTAAAAACCAAAGATTCTACACCCAGTGACAGTTTCTGAAGCATGGAATTACAACCAGTTTTAGTGTTCCTCTCTAAATATTTTTCTACGTTTGACTGCATGGTGTTCTGTATCTTCTAAAAAAAATTAGCTTAGCTATGGAGTTTCTTTGGTGTCCAGTAAACATTAAATTTCAGGGGAAAAAATATTTTTCAAAGCCCTAGTGAAAATCTGTGTCAAATCAAATAGACACAATTAAAAAAAAATAGAAGTACCTCACTGAGAAGGAGCCAAAGCTAAGATACAAATCAAAATTTGTCCTTGGTGAATTAAGCCACCTCTTCTTGATTTAAAAGTAACAACTCAATTTCCACAAAGAAAGTACAGAAAACCAGCCAAGAACTGCAACTGTCGTGGGAATTCAGACACTGGCCTGACTATGGGTGAGCCTGGCATTAGGAGCAGTGGAGTGTTGTAAAGCCCTTGGGGTTCTAGCTCAGCTAAAGGTGGCTGGCACTCTGCCTGGAAGCCGGTCCCCCATCAGCAGGAATTCCCAAGCACGAGCAGATGACTCACCTGGACTCGCTCAGCTCCACTTTCTGGGATTCCGTGGTCTCCTGAGAATCGTCGGTCTTCGGAGTGTACACTTCAGGGGAGCAATGCAGGGGTGGGGGAGACAGCAAGGTGAAGCCATTTCCATCAACACTGAGAAGCCACACCCTCCCTGTCTTGCTGCCTCCCATGGTTCTTACAGGGCTGGGCAGGATAATACAGGGAAATCCTCCATGGATAGAGGAACTGAGTTAAGCATTATCTGGGATGCTTAAACCAGGCATGGCAAAGGGTCATATAAAAAAAGGAGGAAGCCAACAGCTAAGTCAAGCTTATTTTCTTAAGTTTGCACTGGGTTTTCCAAGGCTCTCTTGAGACAAATGTCCTGGTCACAGGGTCTCAGGAGAAAAGGCAGCACAAACTGAAGCTGGGATGGTCACGAGGCATGCTCACTCACCTTGAGGCATTTCCTTCTCGGCTTCACTGAAGTCATAAGGGTCATAGGACTCCCCATCTGTGGCATCAGTCTTCCTCCTGAAATAACCGTAGCAGTCAAGAAACTGACACGGCTTCAGGGAGCTCATTTTGGGGCTCTGACCACATGCACACCAGAACAATGCATAACCAACAAGAAACATCTGAATCACTGAGGCCTGAACAAAGCACTGTATTTCCTGAAAGATATTTTCCAGGCCCTGCTACCAGTGCTCTAGGTCCCTGACACCAGCCTAACAAATGATTGTGCAGAAGGGGAAAAATTGCCTTAAGAACATCTGAAGACCTAATGATGGCATCACTTCTGCTACTCAGCATCCCTTATAGGAAACCATTCTGAACAATAGAGGCTCTCCTCCCACTCCTGTGCCCAACTACCTTCCTCTGCAAACCCTGCAGGGCCGTGAGGACCCCACCGCCAACAAGCAGACTCTCTCCGCCCCGACAGCTTCTCGTCTCACTTCTCATTGCCCCACTATACCTCTTCTGCTTCTGTTCGGGGTCTTCCTGGCTCTTCTCCTCTTCATCTTCCAGGTCTGACTCATCCTCACTTGGCTTCTTACGTTTCTTCTCCTTCTCCAGAACCTAAAACCAAACCAATGGGCATCACTGGTGCAAAACTCAGTAAGGAACCTTGAATCTCTTCTGCATCACCGGTAGAAATGACTTCCAAGTTTCTAAGACTTATCTCTGTCCTCCCCAGTCCACATATCAGGACCAGAGACAGGGAAAGCTTATTAGCCGCCTTTCACCAACACAGGGAAGCCTGTCATAGCAGGTACTCAGGTTCACTGATTAAAAAGGCATGTTAGGGGGGTGTCCAAATCATTACGGTTAAGGGGCCAATAATCATTTCTTTATAGAGCAGGTATTTAGTTGAAATTCAACACAGCTCCCAACTTCGTAAAGAGAAAGAAACAGGAAAAGCATGGCAGAACCATAGCTCTAAACCTCCGAGGTCTACAGCTCTTCAGATGAGCAGTAGGCAACGGCAACAAGGCTTACCTTATTTTTGTTTTTTAATTTTCTTACCTTATTTTCTCCCCCTTTATTAAAAATAAATTTTTTTCACAAAATATATCCTAATTATAGTTTCCCCTCCCTCTGCTCCTCCCAGTTCCTCCCCACCTCCCTCCCTCCCATCCAGATACAGTACTCTCTGTCTCTCACTAGAAAAGAACAGGCTTCTAAGAGATAACAATCACACATGACAAAATAAAATATAACAAGCTAAAACAAAACCATCATACTGAAGCTGGACAGGACAAACCAACGGAAGGAAGAGATTCCAAGAAAAGGTCTACGAGTCCGAGACCCAGTCATTCAGCACTCAGGAGTCCTATAAAAACACTACCCTGAGAGCTGGAACACATACGCAGAGACCCTGGTGCAGACCCTTGCAGGCCCTGTGCTTGCTGCTTCAGTCTCTGGGAGCTTGCATGCCCTTTGCACAGCTGATTTAGAGGGCCTCGTTCTCCAGGTGTCCTCCATCACCTCGGGCTTACACTTTCCTCCTCTTCCGAGGGGCTCCCTGAAGGCTCACCTTCTTGAAGTAAGCATACTGAACCAGCTCCACGGCTTCCTCTGCATCCTGCAGCTCCACAGTCTTGCTCATACGGGCCTTCGCATGGGCTGTGGCCAGCCGGATCAGCGTTTCCAGTGTTCGTGCCGTAACTGGAGATGTCTAGGGAAGGAAACAGGAGGGAATTGGAATTGCTTCTGAGGGAACGGGTGTCATTCTCACTGCACAGAAAAAAGAAGGCGCTGCCAGAGATGCTCAGAAAGTCCCAGGTCTGTCTTCTCTACAGATTGGCACAACTTAAAGTTCAGAAAGTCGCCAGTGAACTACTAACGCCATCCTCAGCCCGATCAGTTTCTCCCTCCAGTGAACAGAGAAGGCAGAGTCATGGCTGTCCAACATGCTGAGAACAAGAGGCCGTGAGTGCTCCGCCCCAAACGACAGTTCCACCACCCCCTCAGGTGCAGGGAACAGTGGAATAGAGTAAAAAAAAATAAAAGGATCGGAAGACCAGCAGCAAAGCTGTGCATGCCATCTTCTGGGTACGACAAAAGACACTACAACCACAAGCTCCCAGTGTGGATGCTGCACTGAGTCTACCAGACTGGGCCACTGACAGCAAGGCACAGATGGGGAGGACTCAAGAGGCCCTACTCACTGCTGAACTGTTTGTCACCAGTAGATTCAAGGATGGGGGAGTCACTGTTTTCATGTGTCTGTCACTGGCGAACCCACAGGTGTCAATGGATAGTTACAATCACACAGATAATCCTGGTTAAACTAAGTGGGAAGCATCAACAAGACACCGCTAGGACAGAGGAGAGCGTAGTAAGGATGTGAGATAAGTGAGCAGAGCACATTATACAAGTGCATGCGATTGTCAAGAACTAAATTAATTTTTAAAAATTCAGAAAGGTAAGAAAAAAAGGGTAGCTGAACGATGAAGGTGCACGCCCTTAATCCCAGCACTCGGGAGGCAGAGGCAGGTGGATCTCTGTGAGTTCGAGGCCAGCCTGGTCTCCAAGAGCTAGTTCCAGGACAGTTAGGCCAGAGAAACTCTGTCTCGAGAAAAAAAAAAGGAAAATGGCCCAATAATAATATTTTATTTGCATTTTAATAAATAAAGCTTGCCTGAAGTTAAAAGAGTAAAACAACCCCCACAGATCAGCCTTACAGATTAGGCAGTTGTGACACCCCAGTAGCCAAGCTAGTTTGCCACAGAAACCTGGCGGTAGTGGTACACGCCTTTAATTTCAGCACTAGAGAGTAATATAAAACGAGGAGTCTCACAAAGTCTCATTCTGAGAGTCCTGGAGGCAGGATCGCCATTTTGGACTGAGGTAGAGGTAAAAGCCAATGGCTGGTTGTTTTGCTTTTCTGACCTTCAGGTTGAACTCCAGTATCTGTCTGTGGGTTTTTATTAATCGTACTACAGAAACCAAGCTAGAGTATTCAGAGAGTGAGGAAAGGCAAAAGAAAGAAGGAAATTAGCCATCCTCCAATGGCCAAAAAGATGAGAACACAAAAGCAAAGTGGGGAAAACCATTCCTTGCTGCAGGCCCACAATGCACCGGGGAGCTGAGTACATTCTGTAAGCCACTCCTCTTAACTAAGCACTTTACAGAGGAGAACACGGGAATCAAAGAGCTGAATCTGTCAAAGGTCGCACGAAGGTGGCCACCTGTGTGAAAGCAGAGCTCCGAGGACAGGTTCCTGTGAGTAGTTAGTCTCACTTACAGAAAGAGGAGCCTGACGCATTCCTACCACACGGCTCATGTGGAGGCTGCAAACCAAAGCGGGTGCCGGTGTCTTCTCTAGCTGCTATTCCTTGAATAGGATCCTTGGCCTGATGAATCACACTGTGCTTACTTTAAGTTTCAGGGCCTTCAAATGGGTCCTGCTATTAGCCAGCCTTCTCGTTATAGGCAAGGAGACTGGCCTGAGCAGTGAACGATGTATGCCAAGGTTGCAGACCAGCTGCAGAGCTCTGACAGGCACAGGGTCACACTCTAGCACACGGCCCTTTTTCCCATTATGCATGTGTTCAGTGCAATCTGCCATGCAGTTCATATCTACTTTTGGATCATCTTCCATCCAGTTTCCACCCACGCCAATCTTCATAAGCAAATCTACAAGCGCTTGAATACTCATGTGGAACACCATGAGCTCGAAGATTAGAAACTCCAAGATCCAATTTCGGTGTCACCTAAGAGTCTGGTGAAATCTTCATGTGCACTAACAGAGTCAGACAATCCAACCTGAGGGATTGACCAAGACAACATACTGACAATAGCCTGTTGCACTCAATTCTTGCTCCAGTGAGCAGGTCCTCGACACAGATGCACAGAAACAGTTCCTGCACGGGGAAGAGTGGGGCTAAAGAAAGGGAGCTATTTAGTATGGAAACAAGTGACCTGTTATCCCTAGGGAACCCACAGGGAGAGCCGTGGGGGAGATGGTTTAAGCTAAGAACTTGTTCTAGGATGCTATCGCAGGCAGAGGAGGAAGGAAAGTACCAATAGAACCCAGAGACAGAACACATATTAAGGAATAGTTAGGTGATCTCAAAGTCTGTCACAGAAGCAGGGCTTTGAACTGTGGACTCTCTCCTTTTAGTCCTGTATGAACTATACTGTCCCTGGAAGACACAGGTAAATTCAAGGACCACTCTACTGCTCTGAATCACGGACACTCTAGTTATTCTAGTCATTTGGAGCATCACTGACATTCACACCCCTCTAGAGACTTTCATTAGCAAAACCCACTTCTCTTCACATCTGGACTCAAAATAGCCCTTCACGCCCATGCTCTTCTAATTACCACTCTGGGTACATGATAAACAAGTGATCTTCCTCTCTACCTTTTTGCCTCCTCCTCAAGCCTGAACCATCGGTTCCTTTCCCAGTTCATGTCAGAATGGAGACGAGGTCACTCCCTGGAACCTAGCTATGGCTCACTGGGAGAGATTCTCACTATATCTGAGGCCTTGGTTTTCACTTCTTCCAGAAAAGAGATACTTAAATGTGTGTTAACAAAGCTCTTCAGACCAGGAAGGACAGTCAAGGTAAAAATCCCAGGTTCTGAACAGGAATATGGCTGGGTAGTGGTGGTGGCAGCACACCTCTAATCCCAGCACTTGGGAGGCAGAGGCAGGTGGATCTCTGTGAGTTAGAGGCCTGCCTGATCTACAGAGGAAGTTCCAGGACAGCCAGAGATACACAGAGAAACCTTGTCTTGAAAAAAATCAAAAAGAAACAGAAACATATTTTAGAGGCTGGAGAGATGGCTCAGTGGTTGAGTGCTGGCTGTTCTTCCAGAGGGCCCAGGTTCAATTCCCAGCTTCCATGTGACTCACAACTGTCTGTAACTCCAGTTTCCACACACAGACATGCAGACCAAAGGAAAAACACATAAAATGAAAATAAATTATTAAAAAAAAAAGAACTCCCCACGTTCCCAGAGAGCAGGATCTCCTGCCCTCACGTTCTATGACCAAAACTCCCTGTGCACTCACCCGGGCAGTATCTGAGCTCATGCTGTCCTGACTGCGCAGGCGCGAGTATTCTTCTGCAATGTAGGCTGCAGACTCTGGTGTCAGGACGGGCTTAATGATTTTGGCCACGTGGATGTATTTCTTCATGAAAGCTGCACTCACCATCTTCTCCCTGGATCCAAGAGAATGCATGTCATTTTCCTAAGCCATCTTGCACAATGGTTTAAGCTCTCAGAGAAGGGAAGGACCAATGGTAGTTCAGAGATGAAGCCTAGAGCCCACCACCATAACACGGAACACACACAAAACATTTCAAGCATCATCTGTTCAACCTCAGGTGTTATCTGTAACTCGGGTAATCTAGGGAAGAAGACATTCTGGTATTACAAGTCTTATTTTATTTATTTATTTATTTTTGAGATTTATTTTAATGGTATGTGCATGGAGTTTCGCCTGTATGTATGTCTGTGCACCCTGTGTGTGCCTGTGTCCATGGAGGCCAAAAGAGAATCCCCTGAAACTGGAGTTACAGAACATTGTAAACTGCAATGTGGGTATCAGAAAGTGAACACAGGTCCTCTGGAACTGCCTTTGTCCACTGTACCATCTCTCCAGACCCTTGCCCCATTTTTGGAAACAGTATCACTATCTATCAATAGCTGGCCTGAAACTCAATTGTGTAATTGGGCTGGCCTCGAACTCACAGAAATCCACTAGCCTCTGCCTCCTGAGTGCTGAGATTAAAAGTATGTACCACACCTGACATCAGCCACATTTTGTAGGTGGGAATACTGGCTCAAGAGAAAAAAAGTCAACTCAAATTCAGCACAATTATGCTTCTTTCTACAGCATGGCCAAAAAGAGCTACCAGAGTTCACATATACTCTGAGACCCAATCAATCTCTTCTACTCAAATTCACTCTCCAAGGCTGATTGCTACACTACTGTCACCAAAAACTACCACAAAGAACGAGAGGGAACCTAAGAGGACCAATCATACACCATTAGCACTTGGGCATGTTGTCAAAAACAATTTTGAGTCAGGTTATCTTTAGTCCAGGCTAGTTCCAAATTGAATGCTGAAACTGTAAGTGTGAACCATGCCTGGCTCTGTCAAAACTTGCTATCTCAGGAAAGATCGGACCCTGAGCTAAATCATTCCGGACACATGCAAGGCAACTAGCTAAGACAGTTTACCTGCAGACCCAGAAAAGAAAACCTAGTGTATCAACAGCTTAGGTTCTCTTAAGAGAAGTTAAGAGGGGTGCTCACTTTTTCTTCTTGCTCCCATGTAGAAGCTTGTCATGCTTCTCATAAATCTGGGTATCTTGCTGGTCATCCTGGACAAAGTTGGGATCATCTGTGGCCAGGATATCCACTGAACTACCCAATGGCAAAGCTAGGAAACACAAGTTGAAAAAAAGGAGTTTCAGCCAAGTGAACATGCCTCTTCTATAGCCAAAGACCCAGGAGGAAACAGACATGTGGACCTCACAAATCAAAGACACCCAGAAGATGCTAAGAAATACAGTGAACCCAAAATGAACGAACAGACACTCAACCCCAGTAAGCAGTAAAGTAAGGGGAAAAGGAAGAGACGTTAACCCAGCACAGAACGGCCAAAGCCCTGTCAGGCCCTCTTCCACCAGCCACTCTTGCTATTCCACGTTCTCACCATCACCATCCTGCTCCCCTGGGGCTCTGTACTGGTGCATCCTAAGGACGTGGTCTGAGATTTCCCGATCCTGCTCAGGATCCATCTGATCCAGCATGATGAAGAGCAGGTCAAATCGTGACAGCAGCGAATCCTGCAGCCCAATGTTCTCCATAGGAGTCTTATACTGATCATACTGGAGCACACAAGAAGAGAATCAGGTAGAGGCGACATCAGTAGGAAGGACATCAAGGGCAAATCAATCTGGGGTGGGAATGTAAGGCTAGGCCACATAAAATACAAACTGAAATATAGCTCAGTGGTAGAGTCCTTGTCTAGCATGTGTGAGGTCCTGGGTTCGATCCTCAGGATCAGTGTATCAATACGGCTGGAGGGAAATGACTCCTCCTAGCTGTTCTCTGCCCTTCACATGCATGCTGCTCACAAAACTAAATTTCTGTTCTGTTTTCAGACAGGTTTCTGTGTAGCCCTGGCCATCCTGAAACTTACTATGCAGACAAGGACGACCTTGAATGCACAGAAATCTGCCTGCCTCTGCCTCCTGAGTTCGAGGCCAACCTGGTCTACACAGTTAAGTTCCAGGACAGCTAGGGCTACACAGAGACCCCATCCTGATAAACAAAATAAATAAATAAACATACACATACATCACCGCTTCCTTAACTACGGATTGAAAA
>LOJH01014628.1:11340-23996 GCA_001685095.1 Ellobius talpinus
ATAAATAAATAAACATACACATACATCACCGCTTCCTTAACTACGGATTGAAAATCCAACATCAGGGGATTCACAAAACCTCTCCTCAGGAGCAGGTTTCTGGATGCAGGATGAGCGGGAGTTGATTGGAAACCAAGCATATGAGATTGTGAGCAGTCTCTGACAGTGCTGGCTTCAGCGGCACCACAAGTTCAACACAGTCTTCTTCCCAGCACACATGTGCATCTCACTGCATGTGTTGTCATGACTCCACACCAACACTGCCCCAAAGAGCACGGCTCAGACCGGAGAGCATTTAGGAGGTAGACTGCTATTACTGCTCATGCAAAGTCTCTCTCCTAACATTAGAGAAGCACGGCCTAAGCACAGAAAATACTCTTGCTGGTTTCCCAGCGTCAGCTGAATGGCGAGCCAGCAGCCAAACAGCAAAATCCAGGTTCACCCCCAGACCCTATGTCAAAAACTCAGGTGGAGAATGATAGAGGAAGACACCCAACACTGACCTCTGGCCTACGCACCATGTATGCACAGACATGCACACACAAGTTATTCTGTTATATAGAACTGAGAAGAATGACTGCTATAATCCAAGGACAGTAACAAGACGAGTTGTTTTTGATTTACTATTCCCCTATAATAAACCTCTCAGCCCAGTTATTAGGCAAAATCAAATTAATCCAAGAACAGAAATTAGAGGCTAGATTCCACTTACCCTGCCATAGACCGGATTGGCAGCTGCCAAAACACTGCAGCGGGCATTCAGCCGAGCATGAATGCCAGCCTTTGCAATAGTCACTCGACCCTGCTCCATCACCTCGTGGATGGCTGTACGATCCATATCAGACATTTTGTCAAACTCATCGATGCAAACAACTCCTCGGTCAGCCAGGACCATGGCACCAGCTTCCAGGCAACGCTCCCCTAGGAACAGAAGAAGTAAATAAATGTACATAGCATGGTCTAAGTCAGAGGACAGAGAAGGATCTGGGTCTTTTTCTGAGGCACTTGTCACCACAGTGCACGAGAACACAGTCAAGAGGCCCCAGCTGTGGGACTTCACAGGAAACAGGCAGTGTTATTTCTCAGCTCCACCCTGAGTCTTGCTGAGCCCTCCCTCACAGGAGCCTCTCACAGCTGCACTCGCTTTGCTCATCTCCCTCAGAGACAGCCAACCAAAGCTCCTTTACTGCTCTTCAAATCTTTCCCCGATTTCATTTTTACCTTCCTCCTAAATTGTTCTTTTCCCCTTTGCCATCATTCAAGCCATCTTCTAGAAGACATGCTCAGCAACAGAGACCTAAAGCCTTCAGTAATTGACCCACTTTGCCAGAACATTCAGTCTTAGAACACACCTCACTAAGCTTTCAAATAGTCCCAACACAAGCCAGCGCCTACGGGCAGCCTGGAGAGTCTGCTCACACTCATGCTGGGCCTCTGCCAGGAAGCCTTGTGCCCTTACCTGTTTCCTGGTCTGTAGTGACAGCAGCCGTGAGACCCACTCCAGACGAGCCCCGGCCAGTGGTGGGAATGGCCCTGGGAGCAGTGCAAAGCACATACCGCAGAAGCTGGGACTTAGCAACAGAGGGGTCACCTACAGAACAAGGCAGTGGTGAATCTCGAGGAAAGTCCCCACATACCCCAGCAAATTCTGCTTCTGCAGCACACTTCCTGGCCAAGTCCCACAGTAACCTGATGTTACTTCTTTCCCTTTCCCATTCTCAGAATGCAGCCTAGGTATAATACATCAAGAATTTCAGGGATCATTTTTAAAAACATCCATTTTAGCCTTCTGCACTTTGATGGAACTAAAATATGATCAGCTATAGAAGGTACAATCTTATATGCACACATCTTTACAGCCCACTCCTCAAGGTAAAAGCCTACGTATATATAACGCACCCCCAGCACCATACCTATGAGGAGAATATTGATGTCTCCACGGATGTGGCTGCCATTTTCAAGCTCTCGTTCCACCCCTCCCAGAAGCAAACAGAGGATTGCCTTCTTGACATAGTCATGCCCATGAATGCTAGGAGCCAATGAGCGGGCCAACTGGTCAAATACATCCTACAGGAGGAAGAACCAGAATAAAAAGCCTAGTGAGATCCAGTGAGGTTTCTGGAGCCCACAGAAAATATAAACTTTTTATTTCAAAATAAAAATTAAAAGCACAGATGATAGTGTACCCAAGACAATCAGGAGTTCAGGGACAGCCTGGGCTACATGAGACTGTCTCCACAGGTGAACTAAAACAGTTATATGAAAGGCTCAATGGTATACTGATATTTTAACTTCTACACTCTTATTTGCAATAAATAGGTTTAACTGAACAGCTGAGCAGACAGAACTAGATGCTAGGAACAAATACTTCAGTAGAATATAAAATCCCACCTTCTTCCAGATGTAGCACAAAGATGGCCACACAGGACACACTTTCAAAGCAAACCCACCCCACTCTTCACTGACCTTGGAACGGGTTTTACTGAACTTCTTGATCTTGGCTATGTCGTCGGCAGAGAAGGCAGGCTGCATGTCTTTGCTCATCTGCTTCACATTGCAGGCAATCAGGACAGTCCTGTAGCACAGTAAGAGGAAGCCCGCTGGACCCCAGCACCACTAAGAGCTCTTGGTCTATTAAACTAAACCAGAATATGGGGGGGGGTGTTGGTTGTTGGTTCCTGAACTTAGTTAGATGAGCTCTTTGTCCATGAGGCAGGGTGGGAATCCTAGGCTAGGCTGGTCACAAGGCTGTATTTGTGTCACCAGTGACTCCCATGTTTGGCCTAGGATGGTCAACATTCCCAGGGCTGTATGAGAAGGAGGTACTAGAATCGAGCCATCTTACTAGCAGGCAGTGCACACTATCCACCAGTTAGTGCTGGGATAGACATTGCCAACGGTGCTACAAACAGTCCACAGCAGATCCTTACCTGAAGGTCCCTGAGGTATAGCCGCCCTTCTTCCCTGGAAGGCAGCGGTAGGTCCCCACCACCTGTATCCTGTCACCAGGTTTCACTTTATCCACCAGATCGTCGTCTAGAATGACATCCACAGAGCGAGGAAGCTGACCAGCGGGGGCCTTCTCCGGCATCTCCTGGATGGTGATGATCTGGTGGTCCTTGTACACAGACAGGCCATACTCTGTCTCCAGGGGGTTGTTCTCCTCATCCTAAAGAAAAAAAAAAGGCCACAGAAAAAGTCATTTCAGTCTAGTCTCTAAAATGTAGCATTCATCTAATGTGGAAAACACCTTTCAGAGAATTTGTAACTTTACCATCTAGAATCATGATGAAAGTGTATGCATCTCTTATAGCTTTCCTAGCCTGATCCCTGAATTAGTAACAAACCAAGCAATGGAAGGATCGGTTTTCACCAATGGGAACATGGCTGTACTAACACCTAAATCAAAATCCTGACTCCCCGTACTGATGCTGAATCTGTGATTACAATTTGATGCAGTTTTTCTTCTTTCTTCCTTTTTCTTTTTTCGAGACAAGGTTTCCCTGTGTAGCCCTCACTGTCCTGGAACTCACTCTGGCCTTGAACTCAGAGATCCCTCTGCCTCTGGGGCCTGAGTGCTGTGTGCACCACCATGCCCAACTCTGATGCAGTTTTTCCACTTCCAAGAAATACCCAAGAGAAATGTGCACCAGAGCTACCGACTGCTTACAGCAGCACCATTCCTAGCAGGCAAAATGAAAGACGATAGGTAAGTACATGTGGCAGAGTCACACAAATGAAAACTGTTGTCGCACACTTGTGATCAATCACACACAATGTTACTCCAAGGCTGCTCAACACAAGAGCATGCACACAGCAAAACAGGCAAAAGCAGTCGTTTGCAACCTGTGGCTTGTGAGCCCTTTGGGAGTAACAACCCTTTCGCAGAGGTCACCTAAAACCAGGGGTCATCCGGAAAACAGATTTTACATTACAATTCATAACAGTAGCAAAATTACAGTTATAAAGCAGCAATGAAATAATTTTATGTTTGGGGGTCACCACAATATGAGGAATTGTATTAAAGGGTTGTACCATCAGGAAGGATGAGAACCACTGGGCAAGAACACCTACTGTGAAGATGCCAGGGTTACCAGGCATGGTGGTCTACATGCCTTTAATCCCAGCACTTCAAAGGTACAGGCATGTGGCTCTCTCTGTGTTCAAGGCCAGCCTGGTCTACACAGTAAATTCCAGGACAGTCATGACTATGTAGACAGCAGGATAGTACAGCCTTCAATAGGGACTTCTACTTGCTGGAAAGTTTGTTACTCACTTTACATGTTGGTTATATGAGCATATATAAAATAAAATATATTTTATATTTTTATGAATGTTTATATATTTATATTTATCTGCTCATAAAATCTCAAATAATGCACTTAAGAGTTTTTACATTACACATATATGAAAACTATATATAATACTTTATTAATACATGTATTATAATCATATAGCATAGCTATAATACATAATTATCATATATATCAATAAATGATTAATATATAATATGCAGTAATATATTAATATTAATATGACTGCATATTAATACAATTAATGTGGGGCAATATTAATCTGCTATAATTATACATTAATATATAATTATAAGATATTCAATATGTATTGATTTTAGTATATTAATCTTTATTGTATATTAATATATTTTATGGCAGATTACATATTCATGTTATAATTATATGCTATATAATATACAGGTTATATATAATTATTACAATATATTAATATATACTAATCTTCCACAAAAAACATTAAGGTGTGCTTCCATTATATGTGAAGTTCTGAAAACCACAAAAACCAAGGTGTGCTTACTGAGTGCTCACTATTTGCCAGGGACTGTGCTACAACTTCATGTACTTATCATCACCTTCTAAGAGCTAGTACTTTCTACTTCCCAGACAAAACTATTTCCTAAGAGGTATCCTGTGACTAAATGAGTATAGACATCAAGTAATCAATATTAATGATCTCTCGTCTCCCTAAGAAAGTTATCTTCAATTTTTCTCACCCTGAATACTCAAGAAAATTTTTTACTGTCTTTTTCCTAAATCCACTCAAATATCAGTTTATACAATAGCATCAAATAATAGAAGCATTTTCCATTTTACTTTTAGAAAGCACATTATAACTGTTACAACTATGTTAAAATACCTGTCACCCAATGTTTCTCCTTTTCAGCCTTCTATAGTTCAACTTTTCTAAATTTTATTCTGTATGTGTGGTGCACACACTCATACACGTGGAGATTAGGTATGGCATCAGGTTTCAGCTAGGCTAGCCGGCTAGCAAGAGAGCCTTTAGGAATATCTATATCTTCCCTCCAAAGGCAGCTGGGTTAGCAGGCATTCATAGGTATGCCTGGCCTTTTACTTGGGTGCTGGAGCTTTGAACCCAGGTCCTCATACTCACAGAACAAGTACCAACTAAGCCAACTCTCTAAACCCTAACTTTGGTGGGATTTCTATATTCAACTTTATCTTGTATCCCATCTTTCTTCAGAATTAATCCTATCTCACATTATCTACTTTTAGAACACAGACTCCAGACATTCTACAACTACTGGAATTAAAACATTCTTCTTTGATTCCGAGCTCCCAAGGAAGCACAACTGGTGCATGTCCTCACCTTTGTGGGATAAACAGAACTGGATGGGAAAGCCACCAGAGTGGTGAGATCAGAGTAGCGGCGCTCTATGGTCTTTTTAGTAGCAGGACAGTAGTGAACACTGCGAACGACTTTGGGCCGAACTAGAGAGCCTGGGAATGCAAAGATATGTATAAAGTCACACAGTGGCAGACAAAGGAGGGATCTCATCCCATGCAATGACTTTACTGTGTTCTTCCAATTACGTTACCCTATTTCAATAACACTTGTCATTTATTCGTCTTTACATTTACACATAGGGTATCAGTGTATTCATGTAAAATTTTAAGTACGACTTAAACTTTTAAGTCAATTAAGGGACAGTTCAGGGTTGCAGTAAGTTCGGAAGAGCAAGACTCATCCAGCTTCGGAAATACACAGTTCTGCTACCGCTGGTGGTCACGTCCAGTCCCCCAATTGCTGTGGATCCTGAGCTCCTCCACATTCTACTATTTAATGTCAATGCTTCCCCAGCCCCACTACAACTCTTCTAGTTCCAGGACCTCCTAAATTTCTATCCAACCATTTCCTTAGGATCCCGGCACAACCTTCAACCCACTCACATTTGGTAACAATGCCTTCCACACAGACCACACAGCTGAGGAAGCAGGAAGTGAGCGTCCGGGGAGAGACATGCTTTGAGCCAAAGCTGCCTTCTAATCCTATGTAGAACTCCTCATACTGTTTGGCGTAGGTAGCATCGATGGAGGCCACGAAGTCTTTCAAGGCCCTCTGGAAGGCAACCAGCTCCTCAAAGGCATTGTTCAGGAGGCTGCATAAGACCAAGACAATAATAACTATTAATTATGCAGAGTTCAGGAAACTGACCCTCAAAACAAGAAGAAACAGTCTCAGGTCATTACGAGCTGTGAAAGAATACCCCATTTCTACTTTGTCCTGCCACTGTATAAGACTCAGGAAATACATCCGAACTGACGTTCACTTCAGTTCATTAAAGACGTATAAGTGGTACTCAGCAAAACGCTGGAAGATGGGAGCACGTAAGAGCAAAATGGCCACCATCTCCTCTCTGTGACACAATGGCAGCCGTGCACTCCAGGTCCTTCCCAGGGAAGGCTGTTCCGGTCTAAACAAGACGATGCCTTTCTCAGCCAAAAGCAGGCTATGCCTCTGCAAACCATCACCACTCACCGGTTAGCCCTCTTTTCATTTTTCCTGCGCAGGTCGTTCACACTGACAATCAGCCGGTACTGGTTGTCACTGATCAGCTCCCGAACCTTGTTCTGGTAAATTCCCTGGTCTTCCTGTAGAGCAATCAAGACATCAAAAACAGCTAGGCAACTCAAAGTGTTTCGGAACAGCTGAAATTCAAAACCAGCAGCTACTAATTTCTCTCTTTCATTCACTAGCCTCGATTTCACCAAAACCTACTAGGAGACTGGAAGAATCATAAAGTCAGTATGAGCCTAGGATACCCAGGGTCCCTTTCTGTAGGCTCTTGGTTTTCTTGATAGCAAGCTTGGATTTCCAAAGCTTCCAGGAGGAAATACAAAGAGAAAAAGTTTTGTTTAGAGCTCAGGTGGGGCACTGGAGGTAAACTGCAATTCCAGCACTCAGGTATCTGAGGCAGGAGGATCACCACTGAGTTCAAGCGAGGCTACAGAGTAATACCATGTCAAGAGCAACGACCAAAAGAACAAGCAAGCAAATGGGTTTACAGCGAGAATCTGCAAAAACTGGTATGAGGGGTGGGATCTTCAGTGAGAGTAAGGCCGGCCTGAATCTAAGAGACAGCAAGCTTGGGATTCAGGGAAGTGTTAGAAAGTACCTGGAAAGCGGTGGAAGTCAGAACACAAGCAGGCTCAGCAATGGGGTCTGCAGTTGTGCCTAGAACTTGGGGTACTTAAGGACATATCGCACAAAGGAAGGGTGTTCATTTCTGAGTTCTTATCCTTTGGTGTGACATACTTCTTTCTGCCTTTCAACTGCAGGATAGTCTTCCCCAGGTTATAAAGGCTTCCCCCATCATGGAATGAGGTCTAGGCCTTTCTGGACAAGGAAAATATACCTGCAGTCTACATCAATAGCACATTAGTGACCACTGACCATTCCTTTGTAAAGCAGTTACTGACTGTGGGGATACTATTTTATGTCAGAAGATATCAACACTAAGCTATTCAAAAGTCCTAAGTGGGGACTTGGGAGCCACTCGAAGTCAACAGCAGTAAAGATGACAATGGCCACTGAATATGTCACACATAAGGATGCCAGCATACCGGTACTCATATGTCTCAAACAGTTGCCAAGAAACAAATGGCTGCATACAGCCCTTTCTTCCTGCCCAGCATCCCCTATCCCATGCTGTCATGATCAGCAGTCCTCCTATATGTTGATATTTTAATTGGAACTTAAAATGACTTAACTCTTACAGAGCAGTAAGTGAAAAAAAACTCATTAATATGAAATTTTCATTTTAAATTCTTGGTGTTAACATGTCTGATTGCAGACTTATTTCAAAATCATGATGTATATTTCAAATATACATAAAAATGTACATTAAGTACTCTTAAAATTCAACTTAAAACTGCTTTTCATTGATCAACAAACTTTCAGCACTCACCAACATCTTGTAGCTTTAAACTCTGGGTTGCATAGCAACCTCACTTTACCTGCACACAAAATACTTTCGGTCTGACATCAAGAAAGCAGCCAGAGTGGTGGAAGTCTTTTTCCTGCAACAGCAACTCAATAACTAAAATCTGAGCACTCTGAGCCAGTTGCCACTGCCCTGGGTGCACCCTGTGGGCAGTACCTCCTCCTCTCCATCCAATTGCTAAGATGGACTTGACCATTTGTTGACACCGGACCTTGAGCAAGCTGGGTTCTCACATGCAATTAGAGACAAACTAGAGGGTTTTGAAGGAAACTATCGACTAACCAAGAGAAGTTTCAAGAAGAATAGGCAGCTCAGGGGAAGATCGCAAGCAAAGGGTCTTGGGGACCACCTACATCATCACATAAAAATTAAAAATCTCCCATGGGAAAAAATTCATTGACTCATTTAGAAAAAAGACATGAAAATAGAAGGAGATCAGCAGAAGCAAGGAAATGAAAGGGGAAGAGGGGGTGATGAGAAGTGAATACAGTCAAAATGAATTATTTATGAGTTCATAATGAAAGTCATATGTAAAATTAGCTTATGCAAATTTAAAGGAATGAAAAAAATATTGTTTTGGAGGAATAATAGCAATAATTAGAAGAAATCAGGAAGTTGCGCAGCAAAAAGAATCACCAGAGACCATGACCCTCGGCAAAGATATCAGGGATTGAACCCTATCAGCCAAGTTCAAGCTAGCCTCGGAGACCCCAGCCGCCGGGCCCAGGCTAACTACAGGGACCCCATCAGCCGGGCCGGGTTACCGGCAGACACCCGAGCTGCCGGGCCGAGTAATCCGCGGGGTCCCCAGCACCAGCCACGCCGGCCGCCCCGACCCTCACCTCGTCATCCAGGAAATCCAAGTAGTCTCTCTGAGCCTCCCGCAGCTCCACGTCATCCAGCACTACAGTACCCGCCATGCCGCTTCCCCAAAATGACCAGCCGCCAAACAGTGCCGAAAAAACCCGCGTGACTCCGCCCCGGCGCGAAAACTTCCCAAGTTTTCCCGCCACGGAAGTTTACGGTGGAGGGCGCGGGGAGCCGAAACGCGTTATGATTGGCTGATGTCCCTAATTTCCGGATTGCAACTGTCCAATAGAGAGATTCTTCCTATTCCGGCCTTCCCTTCGGTACCTGGATTGGAGAGGAATGACGTCGCTTTCTCCGCCCTTAATAGGAAGGTTGTCCAATGGAACAGAAAGGAGACTGTTTCGATCGTTGAGAAACAGGAAGCTTAGAAAGCACTGCATTCTGGGAGTTGTGGTCCCTCTCCCATTTTTGACTGTAGGCCTTTTCGTCCCTTGGGAAGTTAGGATTTACTGAGGGTCCCAAGTTTGCGCCCCATTGGACTTACATGGAAAATAAAGTAAACGTTAGAGAAAGAGAGTTTTTATCCATAGAGTGTTAAAATGTAAAAGCAAATAGCTTTGGAGCCTGCCCTAAAACTAGCTCTTGTAGACCAGGCTGGCCTCGAACTCACAGAGATCTGCCTGCCTCTGCCTCTCTAGTGCTGGGCTTAAGGGCGTGCACGACCACCGCCCGGCTTAATTTTTTAAAATATATCCAAGTTGCTGGCCTTAACAGCATCTTTCCAGAAAATTGGCTTTTGAGATTATTTCGGAAAGAAAATGAAATTGAATGAAGGGGAAAAATGTTACTTCATTGAAGACTCATTTCTTACCCGAATACACTGTAACAATATCAGGCCACTGAGGAGCCTGAAGTAAAACTCTTGGTTGGGTGTGTAGCTCTAAGGACCATTCCGTGCTCCTACACAAAGGTTGGCATTTATCACCATGTTCCACACAGGTAAGTTAAAGGCTGTCTCGCATTGTAAAAAGAGCACTGGTTACCGCCAAAATATGAATGCCACTATTGCACCTTTAGTGGTATCTTGCCATGTCTGTCATTGTTGTTCATAGAAGTCATGGATGGGTAGGGATATTGGTCACTTCCCTCCCGTGTCAGCTTGTGCTAACACTTTCTGGTATTATGAAAACTATGCCACAGGAAGGAGGCTTTCAGGTTAGATTTAGCTGGACTCTTCCAAGTCCTGTTTGAAGGGTGTTGTCTTCAGCAATAGGCACTTGCCTTCGACCTCTGAGGGGCAACAAAAGGCAATAGCAATAGCCTATAATTTTAGGAGTCACTTGGAGTACTCTAACCAACCATCCCAAAGGAGTTTTTTTCATGTCCGGAGACTGGAGTTTTGTTAGACAGTCTATGGCTCCTGTGGGTAGCATTGTTGGTTCAAGTGGTGTAACTTCATCTAAGGTGTGTGTGTGTGTGTGTGTGTGTGTAACACACATTTATGTACACAGTTTGGGATATCTTTTGGCTTTCTCAAGCATCCTTGTTATTTGTCCCTCACTGTCCTGTACTGACCTCCCTCTCCCTCCCTAACTGCACCCCTCCCCTTTTATCCCATTAGTCGCCATATAGCTTGTATTCCCCTCTCTAAGCTCCCATCCCCACGTGGTCCTTTTATATATCCCTGGTTTCTGTGTTTACTCCAGGATATAAAGGAGCTCAGAACCACAGATGAAAGAGAAAATGCAGCATTTGTCTTTCTGGGTCTGGGTTACCTCACTCAATTTAACATTTTCTAGTTCATCTTGTTTATCTGCAACTTCATGATTTCATTCTTCGTTATAGCTGTGTAGTATTCCATTATGTATATGCACCACATTTTCATTATCTATCCATCTGTTGAAGGATAATTAGATTGTTTCCATTTCCTGGCAGGGAATATTGTCTGTGGAATAGGTATTGAACTCTTTGGACATATGCCAAGGATTGGTGCAGCTGAGTCATATAGTAGAATTATTTTTGCTTCTTTGAGGACTCTCCATACTGACTTGCGGAGTGGCTGCACCAGTTTATGTTGACTGAGGTTTCTGTCCCACCTGGTCCTGCAGTCGTTCAGTCCCAAAGAAATCACAAAGAGGTCTACATTAATTATAAACTGATTGGCCTAGTATCTCAGGCTTCTTATTAACTCTTATAACTTATATTAGCCCATAATTCTTGTCTGTGTTAGCCGTGTGTACCTTTTTCGGCAAGGCAGTCACATCTTGCTTGCTCTCTGTCTGGCTTCCTCCCTGTCTGAGTGACGACTGCAGACTGAATCTTTCCTCTTCCCAGAATTTTTCTTGCCCCACCTCTACTTCCTGCCTGGCTACTGGCCAATCAGTGTTTTATTAAAANTCTTATTAACTCTTATAACTTATATTAGCCCATAATTCTTGTCTGTGTTAGCCGTGTGTACCTTTTTCGGCAAGGCAGTCACATCTTGCTTGCTCTCTGTCTGGCTTCCTCCCTGTCTGAGTGACGACTGCAGACTGAATCTTTCCTCTTCCCAGAATTTTTCTTGCCCCACCTCTACTTCCTGCCTGGCTACTGGCCAATCAGTGTTTTATTAAAATACAGTTGACAGGGTACAGACCATTGTCCCACAGCAAGTTTACACTCCCACCAGCAGTAAATGAGGGCTCCCCTCTCCCCACATCCTTGCCAGGATTTTTTGTTGTCAGTTATTTTGTTGACCTTAGCTACTTTGACTGGGGTAAGTTGAAATCTCAAAGTATTTTGAATTTGTATTTCCCCAAATGCTAATAAGGATGATGAGCACTTTTTGAGACATTTCTTAGCCATTTATTTCTTCTATTGAGAACTCTGTTCAGATCCAAAACCCATTTTTAATTGGGTCATTTGTTTTCTTGGGTCTTTTTATTTTTATTTTTTAATCCTGGATATTAATCTTCTGTCAGATGTATAGCTGGCAAAGATTCTTTTCTACTCTATGGCTTTTGAACCCACCTGATAGATTGTTTCCTTGTTTGTACGGAAGCTTTTTTGTTTCATGGGGTGCCATTTGTCAATTGTTGGCCTAAATTCCCCTGCAAATGGAGTCCTACTTAGAAATCCTTTCTTACACATGTATCATGTAGGACACTGCCTGTGTTTCCTCCTAGCAGTTTTGTTCTTTCAGGTTTCAAATTGAGGTCTTTGATCCACTTGGAGTTATATAAGTTTTGTAGAGTATTATTTGAAGATGTTTTACATCTTTTTATGCTGTGGAATATTTGTTTAATGATGCAAAGGTGCGTTGCATTCTTTTATGTTGTATTTGTTTAACTCTGTGAAGCTGTGTTACTTTGTCTGTCTAAGACACTGGATTGGCCTAATAAAGAGCTGAATGGCCAATACCAAGACAAAAGAAAAGATAGGCAGGGTTGGCAGGTGGCGAGAATAAATAGGAAGAGAAATCTGGTAAAAGAGGATTGGGGAGCAAGCAAAGGAGAAGGAGAGTAGGACATTAGAGACCAGCCACCCAGCTACACAACCAGCAATGGAGGAAGGAAGGGAGGGAGGGAGG
>LOJH01014629.1:13384-23996 GCA_001685095.1 Ellobius talpinus
AGGACCTCTGGAAGAGCAGCCAGTACTCTTAACCATTGAGCCATCTCTCCAGCCTCCTAAGGTTTGTTTTTTAAGTTGTATGTGTGTGATTGTGTGTGTGTGTGTGTGAGAGAGAGAGAGAGTGAGAGTGCAGAGTTCTCTCCTGCCTTTACATGTGTTCCAGAGATCAAACTCAGGCTACCAGGCTTGCAGTTGCTGTGCCCCTACCCACTGAGTCATCTTGCTGGTCCCCCTTTCTCAACTCTAAGCAGGGCATGTGTGGTCTGAAACCACACACTGTTTCTCCATGAATCCCTCACAGTCAGCTTCCAGAGAGAAAGGTGTTTTCACAGAATTTTGTGAAGGAAAAAGGAGGAAGCCCAAGTGATTTCTCCTGAGCTGAAGGCTTCCTGCCTGCTCTGCAGAGAACTCGGAGTCTCCACGTCTCCTGTAGCTGGTCCACACACTGCTGTGGACCTGGAGTTCCTAGTCACCATGGGAGTGAGGATGGCCCGACTGTCCAACTCCTCATCAAGTAGCAGAGTAGAAAATGGAGTATATCTTTTCCTTAGTTTGGTTGGAGACAGCAAGAGCAAGCAGAATGGGAGTGCTGGAGCCATGGCTCAGTGAGGAAGAGCACTTTCTGCGCTAGCATGAGCACCGAGGAGGATCTGAGTTCAAATCCCAGCTTCAGCGTAAAAAAGCCCTGGGTGCCACATGTAGGCTGGGAATCCCAGTGCAGTAGAGCAGAGACAGGAAGGTCACTGGGGCTTGCTGCCTGTCAGCAGAGCTGCAGACTCGATGAGGGACTTCGTCACAGAATCAGGTGGCATGATAAAGCAAGGATGCATGCATATATGTGCATACACTACACACACACACACACACACACACGGAAAAACATAACGGGAAAAGCATCTGTAATCCTCTAGTAATTACAGTACTTGTGTTGAACCTAGAGTGTCACAGTGTCGCACTCTTGAGCCTTTATATATCTTTTTAAAGATTTATTTATTATGTATTAAGTGTTATACCTGCATGTATGCCTGCATGCCAGAAGAGGGCACCAGATCTCATTGTAGATGGTTGTGAGCCACCATGTGGGTGCTGGGAGTTAAACTCAGGTCCTCTGGAAGAGCAGCCTGTGCTCCTATTCTCTGAGCCATCTCTCCAACCCCAAACCTTTATAATTTTTGTTTTGAGATAAGAGCTTACTAAGTTGACTGGGATGACCTCAGACTTGTGATCTTATACCTTGCCTGGTTAGATAGCTGGGGTTACAGGCTTCTACCATTGGACCCCACAATTTTCTTCCTTTTAATGGAGTTTTTATTTTTTAAAGGTCTTTTAGGGAAAGTGCATACTCTGCCAGTGACCTGCTGTCCCAGTCCCTCATTTACTGATTTTAAATTACGTGTATGTCTGTGTGTATGTGCATGAGTGCAGATGCCCAAAGGAGGCCAGCAGATGGCGCCAGGTCCCCTGGTACTGAAGTTCCAGGTGGTGGCAAGCCTCCCTATCTGGGTGCTGGGGATTGAGCCCGAGTCCTCTGAGAGAGCAGATGTTCTTACTGCCGAGCCGTCTCTCCAGCCCCTCCAGTGCCTCGTCGTCAGTCATTTAGGCTATATAACATTTTGTCTGTGTGAGCCAGGTGCGGTGGCACACCTTCATCCCAGCACTTGAGAAGCAGAGGCAGGCAGATCGCTTGTGAGGTTGAGGCCAGCTTGTTCTACATAGTCCTAGGACGCCAGGGTTATGTAGAAAGACCCTGTCTCATCTCACGTAATCAGGTTGCTTTATACATTTGGCAGGGTGTTTAACATATTCTAGTATTTTCTTTGCATATTGGGTAACTTTGCTCGCAGACCTGCCCCTTAAAGTGGTCTTTCTCCTTAGTTAAAGATGTAAGTGGTGTTCAGGTGGAAGCTCCACCTCAGTCCCTTCCAATCTCTCTCTCCAAACCCTGCCCACCTCAGAAAACCCACAGATGGTGGCTCCTCCCTCAGAGATGCTCAAGACCACTCCTACAGGGTATTTTAACTGCTCACTAGAGACCAACCATATGGTTTTTCAGTCTCTTCTCCCCATCTCCTCTCTGGGGGCCGAAAAATCATCTGGGATCCTTTTACCAATAAACTAGGACTTTTACCTTTAATTCAGTTTGATTTGGATTACAATGTTGGCGGAGAGGCTTAATATCAGGGTACAGAAACCTTTCAAGTGGTAGCATTTGGGACATAATTTACACGCAACAGAATGCGCTCCTTTTAAGCACATACTTAAAGGGTTACAAATGTATCTCCCATGTAACCACCCACAATGAAGACATAGAATCTTTCTGCCCTCAGGGCTCCCTGGGCCGGTTCATATATTGTCCCCCCAGTGCCCAGCCCAGGCAACCATAGCTGTGCTTCTTAGAGCTATTTGCTGCTATTGGGTGTAACTTTAATTTTAATGCTTAGTCTTCTGGCCTGCTGTCCAGCATGTCCTTTTTTCTTAAATACAGTTCAGAGTATGAGGACGAGAAAGAATTCATTTGTTATTTTTGTCTCCTGTTAGTTTCCTGCTCATTTGTTTAATATTTTGACTCATTTATACATAAGGCTTTATTTTTATTGGTAGAGTTGGAGACTAGACAAATGCAAAAATCAAACACCCCAACCCATCAACAAACAAACAAACCTTCAGTTTTTGTTATCTGGGCTTTGTGTTTTTTCCAGATTTGGAATCATAACAGAGGTAGGGATGGATGGTTGGGGAGATGTTACAGAGCCCATTCCACAGATGCCTCTCTCTCTCTCTCTCTCTCTCTCTCTCTCTCTCTCTCTCTCTGTGTGTGTGTGTGTGTGTGTGTGTGTTTGTGTTTTTGAGACAAGGTCTCACTGTGTAGCCTTGGATGGCCTGGAACTTGCTTTGTAGACCAGGCTGGCCACAGAGATCTGCTTGCTTCCGCTTCCTGAGTCCTGAGATTAAAGACATGTGCCACCATGCCTGACTCTTTTCACTTATTTATTTTTAATATTTTGTTTTTACTTTATTTTAAATTTTTATTTTATTTTTAATTTAATTTAATTTTTATTTTTTTCTGTGAAAATAAAACCTTTCAAACTAGCAGTAATTCAGAGATCTGAATAGCCAGATGGTGTGAGGGTCTTCCCAAAGCAGGAAGCACTGCACATACTGTTCATAGAAACATAGCTGTGACTTTATAGCAGCCTTTGGGGCAAGCTGTGTGTTCATGAGACATCCCTGTACTGACAGGTCATTGGATCAACAGGTCATATGTGACATGTGATGAACCATCTATATAGTAAAATTTCAGAATGACTCTCCCAGGTATAACACTGAATGAAAAAGACACATATACAACTTGTTTCATTTTGGTTTTGTTTTTACATTTATTTATTCAGAGCATGTGCCATGATATTTCTGTGGAGGTCAGAGGTCAGCTGGAGGGAGCCATTCCACTCCTACCATATGGATCTTAGGGCTTAGGGCTTCAGGCTTGTTTGGATTGCCACTCTGCCATCTTGCTAGCCCACAACTTGAATTTTTGTTTTTAAAAACAAGCTTTGGGAAGTTTTTATAGAAGAAGAAAACCTTTCTGATCTACTTTTCCCCGGTCTCCTCTGGCTTCTCATGGTATCAGGACCCCCTGGGCCGACAATTGCCGGTGTGCATGCTCTGTAGGATTTTCCGCATGGTGTGTCTGATTCAATAGTACTGCAACTATAGAGTGGAACATCAGCTTTGGCCAACACAGCACGGTATTCTATTCCAGACTTCCTCGAAGCAGGGCCATTGTTAGCAAGGACCGCCAGGGTCACTCTGCCCTGCCTGGTCGTCTTCAGAGCCTGCTGTACCCCAGCACGCGCTTTCTTCTTTGCAGAACAAGTTGGCGCCTAGCACCAATCGTCTCAGAGATGTTCATCTTTGCTTCCACCGTGTGTTGACTGTAGTGTAAAGAGATGGGTGGGGTCGATGTGCTCCAATAGAAGTGACTTCGGAGGCTGTGAAGATTTCTCTGTAGCACTGGCTGTCCTGGAACTCACTCTGTAAACCAGGTTGTCCTCCAACTCAGAAACCTGCCTGCCTCTTCCTCCCGAGTGCTGGAATTAAAAGTGTGCACCACCACTGCCTGGCATCTTTTTCTTATTTAAAAGATTTGTTTATTTATTTGTTTTGGCATCCAGACTCAGATGCCACACTGTTCATGAATACTAGACGAGGAGGGGATCTACCATTGAGCTGTATCTCCATCTCTATTTTTTGTTTGTTTTGAGACAGAATCTCAAAGAATATCCTAGACTGGCCCGTAATTCATAGCAATCCTCCTGCCTCAGCCTCCCCACTGCTAGGATTAAAGGGGTCAGCCACCATTCCATACACTCATAGTTTGACCACTAAACAGAAAGACAGATACACGGGTGTTTATTATTTTACTATTAGCCATAAGAAGGAGAAGAGCATGGCATTGTGGTATCTGAAACAATTGCTCCAGACCAGAAGTCTCACACTCTCTGTACAGGGCTGGAGGTGGAGGCTCTGGAGACGGCACTGTCTTTGGGAGTCTCTGAGGAAGACTCCACACCTCTGCACTGTGGCACCAAGCAGTTCTGGAGATCAAAGAGACAGGCAAGTATGGCTCAGCTGACTTCCCTTTTCTTAGCTACAAAAGCCAGTGGGAGAGCTGCAGTCTCTGGATTAGTATTGAACTCCTTCCCTCCTCCTACCCAGCCTTCTCATGTCTCCACCTCTAGTCTCCATCACGTCCTAGAGAGCCTTGGGAAGCTGGGAGGCATCCTATTCCATGGAGGACCTAGGTATTGGTCCAGATTCTATTCCTGGAATTCAGGCTCCTATCTTTATGGCTATGAACCAACAACCTACATTGTGACTACCCAGATCAGCTGGATTTTCTTAGCTTCTCATCTCTGTTAACAAACTTAGGTTTGTATACTTGAGGTCCACGATGCCGGAATTTTGTAGTTTTTGGGAGTTTGGCAAAATATTTTTGGAGATCGTAACTATGTGTTTCCAGGCGGTGAGTGTGTCTAGAAGGTTCTGGAAATAAAGCTGAAGGTGTGACCTTTGTTCCAGGATGACTATATGGAAGCGCTTGCCAGGCTCCACCTCACAGTGACCAGAGCCTACAAAGTGAACACTGACATTAACTTTGAGGTGTTTATTCATAAAGTGGATGGTCTGTCGGATGATCACAAAATTGAAACCCAAAGAGACATTCACCAGAGGGCCAATGATGACCTTGCAGATGCTGGCTTAGAAAAAATTCACCTGAGGTAAGAGCTGACACCCCTTAGGGTCTGGGTCCTAAGAAAGGCTGGAGCAGGTAGACTTGGGTTTTGGTCACTACAGCTGGCTGGGTGGGGACTGGCTAGGCATGGATTGCGTGGATTTACTTGTTTACCTGAAATCAAAAATGTTGTGTACTTGCTAAATGCTAGCCTTTGGCAAAAATAGTGTTTTATATTCAACAAGTTGTCAAAACTAAACTACTCACCTCATATGAAAAACACAACAAAACCCATGACTCTAACCCAGGATGCTAACTGATACTCAATAATAGTTATTGCTAATAGGATGGTATTTATAACCTCAAACAGACGAGGCTGAATCATTAGGATAGGAATTCAGAGGAAAATTTCTCCCATCTCTTTTGTGGGGTAAGATAGTACATAATCATTGACTTTGCAAATTGGGAGATGAAAAAATTGGCATGCTTCAGTATCAATAATGTAAAAGTTACTAATGAGGCAACAGGCTTGTGTGGGGATGAGTGCAGAATCTCTGTATAGTGTAAGGATGTTCACACAGGATGTGGAGATGAAGGCAGAGTCTCTGTATAGTGTAAGGATGCTCTCACAGGATGGCCAAACTCCCAAGCTTGCCCAAGTGTAGACTGAGCTTGGCTCTAGCACTAGGGAGGGATAGAGGCTGCCTGCTTGGACATACTTGTTTTTGACCAATTCATTATGAATTCTGAAGGGGGCTGGTGCTTGTATGTTAAAACTATACATAAGATTACTGGCATTAGTAACAGAGCCCAAAACAACTGCTCAGTCAGAGGGAACCTGATGAAATACCGCCTTCTCTTTCAGCTTTTATCTGACAAGCATTTATGACCATTCAATATTTGAAGCCTTCAGTAAAGTGGTTCAGAAACTGATCCCACAGCTCCCAACGCTGGAGAATCTGCTGAATATCTTTATTTCAGTAAGTAGATGGTTTGCTCCTGCTCAGGTCATTTGCAGAATCTGAGAGCAGCACAGCAAGAGTGAAAAGTTGTAATGCCTGCCTTCATTTCAGGCACTTTAGCATCACTCTTGAAGGTTATTCCTACGTTTTGTTTTAGAGCCTTTAAACTCTGGCAGTGTGTGTTTCCCTGGTGTGCTTGGATTGCTTATTCAAGCGGGAGGCAATCATTGGTATTAACGGAGTCTTACCTTGGATATGGAGCAGAAAGCCTGGTTTTGGGGCCAGCAAGTTTGCCAAACCTCACCACCAGCATCCAATCCAGACCACACGATACAAAGAGAGAACTAATTCCTTTCCAAAAGTTGCCCTCTGAATCCGCGTTTGTGCTGTCGCAGGTCCTAACCATCCTTGAAACAAAAATACATGAATATAAGGAAATTTAACATTGTCTGAGTGTTGAGCCTGAAGAGTCCTACAAAGGCCAGGCCAAGAGTTAGGAAACACTGCCCACGTGGTTTACCAAAGATAAATAACTTAGACTAATTCTGCCTTTCATGTGTTCTTTCAAATCCATCATAAAATGTATGATAGTAAAGTTAAATTGCAATAAAATGGTACAATAGGAATTTGTAATAATTTTGGCTTATGTATATATTGCATTGGTGATGGCATGTAATATTTTAAATCTTGAAAGAAATCACTTTATTCTAAAATTGTTGTCTGTTGACTGTACACAGTAGAAGGCTTCACTGTGACAGTTTCATGGAGGCTTATGTTGTTATTTAATGCACCCCACCCTCCATACTGCTATTCCTTCCCCTCAATGTTTCCCTTCCCTAATTGGTGCAGTGGAATATCATTTTTTGTATAACCACAAAGTGATCTGAACTTGCTGTTACTTTAAGGTGTGTCTTTCCCCCACCCTGTCAGAATTCCGGAATTGAAAAGGCATTTCTGTTTGATGTGGTCAGTAAGATTTATATTGCAACTGACAGTACTCCAGTGGACATGCAGACTTACGAGCTCTGCTGCGATATGATCGATGTGGTGATTGACATCTCTTGTATTTATGGGTAAGCAAAGCATTATTTTATATTCTAATTAGAACAAGTCCTCCCCCCACAGTGTATTCTGATTGTGCTTTCCCCTTTCCCAAATAAAACATTCTTAAAGGCCATAACTGTGATGTTCTTCCCAGGGCTGGACGTGTGGCTTAGTTATGAAGCAAGTCCTGAGATCAGTCCTCAGTGATGTAGAAACAGGGAGGAGGGGAGTGGATGGAGGACGGGGGAAGGGCCGGAGGACTGTCTCTTCATAGCTTCCAGGCATCTTTGCCTTTATTCACTTGACTTTTGTGCTTCTGTTTTCAATGACTGGGATCTATAAATAGATCATTTAACATGCCAGTAATAGCAGGTAATTGTTGGTTACCTGCCTATTATGATTAAAACTTTGTTACATATATCATCTATAGTGGTCTGTTGTTTGTTTTAATAAATAGAGCTTGCCTGAAGATCAGAGTGCAAAGTAGTCACACTTGTCAGCCATACAGGCCAGGGAGTGGTGGCACGCACCTTAAATCCCAAGATTTGGGAAATAGAGGCAGAGGGATCTCTGAATTCAAGGCTATCCTGGGCTACACAAGATTGAATCAACCTAAAAGAGAAACAGAGCTCACACAAAGGTGATCCCAGCACTTGGATTTGCATGCCTTTAAAATCCCAGCACTCGGGAGGTGGAGACAGGAGCCATGTGGCTGGGTGCAGAGGAATCTAAGGGATAGGAACTTAATGGAGTGTGGAGTCTTCAGGACTCTTGGAGACAGGATCTCACCCATTTTCGGTCTGAGGTAGAGGTAAGAGCCCGTGGCTGGCTGCTTTGCTTTTCTGATCTCCAGGTTGGACCCCAATATCTCTCGGTTTTTATTATTCATGCTACAGTCATCTAGTTTAGTTGTCAGTTGTTCCATGGGTTAGGGATTTACTGTAATGATCTGTCCTGTCCCTTTAAGAGGCAAGCCAAGCCACCCTTCAGCTTCCAGCCTGAGTCCTTTCCTTTTCTGTCTCCCTTTCTCCCCTTCCCCTCTTCTGTTTCTCTCTCTCTCTCTCCCTCTCTCTCTCTCTCTCTCTCTCTCTCTCCCCTCTTTGTTTTGTCTGCTGTGTTACTTTTTGTGGTTGTAAAGGTAATACCTACTTATGACAAATGTAAAAAGTAAGCTAGCTTGGGATCAGGGATTCGAGCTCAGTGATAGGGCCCTTTCCTGGCCTGCTGGAAGCCTGCTTTAGATCTGAACTAAAAGCAAAAGCCAAGAAGTCCAGAACCTCACTGTCTAGAGACAGTCATTGTTCCCACTTTTAGAAACATTGTGTTAAATTTAATTTTATGAACATTAGTGTTTTGCCTGCGTGTATGTTTGTGTGAGGGTGTCAGGTACCCTTGAATTGAAGTTATAGACAGTTGTGAGCTGCCCTGTGGGTGCTGGGAATTGAACCGGGGTCCACTTGGAAGAGCAGTCGGTTTCTTAACCTTAGAGCCATCTCTCCAGCCCGAAACCTTTATGTTTTGTCTGCCTGTGTGTATGCACAGCACGTGCATGCCCAGTACCCTCAGAGTTTAGAAGAGTGTGTTGGGTCCTTTGGAACTGGTGTCTGCACCATAGACTATATGTCCTTTGTGAGGATTTACCAGTTTTAACCCCGTTGACACATTTGCTCTTATTTTCCTGATACACAACTAGCATTTGTGTTTTAGCTGGACTGCTGGGAAATTGATTACAAATCTATTGATTCTTTGTATTGCTTGAGAATAAGGACACCTTGTTGCAGGACAATGAAATCGAGCATGTCCAGCCTACTCTGTTATCTACTGTGTAGTCAGATTTTACCAGTCGTCCTCCGGCACTGCCTTTTCTTTGGAGCTGTGGAGCTGGGGGATGGACCCTAGGGCTTCACCTTGCTAGACAAGGGTGCTACCATTGACCTACATCCCCAGCCTCTTCTTTTTTTTTCTTTTGAAGACAGGGTTTCCTGTGTAGCCCTGTCTCAGAATTCACTATATAGACCAGGTTGACCTTGAACTCACGGAGATCCCTCTGCTTCTGCCTCCCAAGTGCTGGGATTAAAGGCCTGCGCCACCACCACCCTGCTTAATTCGGTTTTCTAGCAGTCTTTCCTCTGGCTCAAGTCAAGCATTTGTTGGTCTGGTCTGTGTAAACTCTCTTTGGAAGTCTTTCCCTTACTTTTGGCAACCTAGCTGTTCCATCTTGTATAAAAACAAGATGCCTTTGGCCATGGAGGCATGAGGGATCGCCCCTACTTCCACTCACGTTCCTCAGGCACCTTGAGAGTTGCCAGCTCCCACAGAATCCACTCACTGTGCTGGTAAAAGGGTGACTATCAGGGCGGCCACACCTCCAGTGCCTGTGCTACCCCAAAGGTACTCCATGCATAAACGGTCTGTTAGGGTAATAGTTTTCTGTGTGCTGAGGTGGGGGTCTCTTGCTGGGTTGCAGTTTGTAGTTCTTTCTTGAAGGTCAAATGCATTTTGGTTTCTGTCTCCATTTAGTCTCAAAGAAGATGGAGCAGGAGCCCCGTATGACAAGGAGTCCACAGCCATTATAAAGCTGAATAACACAACGGTTCTTTATTTAAAAGAGGTCACAAAGTTCTTGGCGCTCGTTTGCTTTGTCAGAGAGGAAAGCTTTGAAAGAAAAGGTAATTTTTGGTGTGATTTGAAAGAACCGCCTCAGTCCACACCGCCTCTGTCACCTGTTGAATGTACGTAGACACGGCATGCCTGCCAAGCCTCTAGACTCTGCTCACTGGGCCCTGGATTAGCAGGCGTGAGGCAAGCCCTGCATGAGTGTGCATCTGGACCTGCCTGGCCCCGGTGTGCAGCCATGATTGGGATGACATGGAAGAACCAGAATCCTCCATGGGGCCTTGGCTTTCACTTTGCCAGGCTCTTACACCAGGAAAGGAATTCTTAGCCTGTATAGCAGGTGGGGGCCTGTCCCTGGGCCATGGTGTAGGTGTTTGGTGACCCTTGTAACCATTGTTCTCCTGATTACAGAGGCCCTAGAGGTAGCTGGCATTTGTCTTCTACTTAGCATTCATGCAGTCTCTTCAAAGAGCAGGGATGGAGTCATGATCTACACAGTGAAGGAATGACTGATACTATAAAAATGTCTTTAAGGGTCAAATTCAGAGCAAGAAAAAAGAAAAAAAATTGGTTAGTTGCTTTTACTTGAAACACACACACATACCCATCACCAACAACTGAATCTGACCTTTTGTTGTTGTGTGTTTTTTTGAGACAGGGTTTCTCTAGTTTTGGAGCCTGTCCTGGAACTAGCTCCAGCTTGTGTAGTGATCGGGGAGCGGGCCTGCTTTCGTCCCACCCGGCTCCCGCACGGCTA
>LOJH01014630.1:0-17557 GCA_001685095.1 Ellobius talpinus
GCCTCAGCCCCGGCAGAGCTGCCTGGAGACGGCCGCATGGTGCAGCTGAGCCCTCCCGCGCTGGCAGCCCCAGCCGGCCCTGGCAGAGCGCTGCTCTACAGCCTCAGCCAGCCGCTGGCCTCGCTCGGCAGGTGAGCTGTCTGGTGCCCTACTGTGTTGCGGGTCCAGGCGGGGATCTGGGAGAAGGGAGGTGGTTAAAGACTCCCAGACGAAGGGGCGTAGTGGCTAGAGTGCCCCAATCTTGGCACTAGTGGGAAAGGGGCCCCAGTGAGACCAATTGGCAAGCAGGACCGATGAGACTTCAGGGAGCGCACAGTTGTGTCGAAACCCGGGATGCCCGCCTGCTCCTTTGAGGGTGCAGGCGTGTGGGTGGGTGTGGGAAGCAGCGGAGGCTGCTGAGAACCGTGTTAGGTAGGAGGGATTCCTTGAGTAGGAGTTCCAGGCCAACGTGTTGGATGCCCCTCTGCAGCAGAGGTGAGGTTTGATGCGAAGGATCTTCGGATCTTCGGGCTGTTGCTGAGGGCAGCTCTTCTCAACCTCTGCTAGGATGCGGTGAGCAGCACTGCCATCCGTGCCTAGCCCTTCTGTCACTTACCTGCGTTGTTGGGGCCCTGGGTGTAGTTGGTGCTAGAATGCCAGCTTCCTTGCTGGACCACTGTGGTGAGGGCAGATGAAAGGCGGACAGAGGAAGGAATTTAGGAGAAGGCTTGGCAAAGCTGCAGAGGAGCACCGTGGTGGGCGAGTTAGTGAGCCAGTGTTTTCAGTTTGTGCTCCATCCAGGAGGGATGGGGGAGCGGTGGTGGAGTGAGGTTGATTGCAAGAGACACTGCCAGGGAGAGCTGTATGGTGTTGGAGTTGCCTATCATCACTCCCCCTGTGTCTGCCTGAGCAAAGGTGTTTGCTGGGATTATGTGATTGTTGGATGGGGCCTTTTTGTCTTCAATCTCATTGTATCCACCTGTTCTTTCCCGCAGTGGGTTCTTTGGGGAACCGGATGCCTTCCCCATGTTTACCAACAACAACCGGGTGAAGAGGAGGCCCTCCCCATATGAGATGGAGATTACTGACGGTGAGCCTACCTACGCTTATCCCTCACTCTGGTTAGAAGCATCTGCAATGAGGAGCATGGGGGACAATACATCTCACAAAGGCGAGAAGCCCACCCAAACCGCCAGAACCCTAGACCTGAGTTAGGACTGGCACTTAAACCAGATCTGTAGAGTCAGCCACATGTAGTTCCCATTCTAGGCTTGATCCCTACACTTTGACAAGGATCCAGGGAGGGTAGAAACCCTTCATGTCCCCAGCTCCAGTTCCTTAACTCGCAGGAAGTCCCTGAACAGCATCTCAAATCCACTTTGGAGTCTCCGGCTGGAGTTGTTCCTTTTAAGATTTTCTTCCCAGGTCTGTCTATTGCGGGATCCCTTTGTCTCTCTTCCACATTCTGGGCTGAGACCAAGAGTGGCTTATGGTGCCATGGAATATATATATATAACCAGGGGGACTCAGCCCCGTTGGGAACTCTGAATCCTCTTTGTCCTGGGTGAATGGAGATTTGGAGCCCCACCCACTCCTCTCAATGTTGGCCTGATGTTACCAGGGCAGGAAAGCGGACTGAGAGACTCAGGACAATGGTAGGGTTCTCAGTGCTGCTGTCTGTCTAGGGCCCCTATAGGAAGTGTGCTGAGGCTAGAGGAGAGCTGGATGGAGGCTGAGAGCCTGTAGAAGGTGTGTGGTAGAACTTGAGCTTCTAGAAAGGAAAAGGCTCGAGTCTGACAGTACGGAAGAGACACCAGAACCCAGGACAGCCCAGGATACAGACATACAAAGAGGAAGGGTGACTGACGGGTGCTTCTGGATGAGAGAGAACCTTACAGGTTCTGCCGCCATGTAGGTGCTCCTGACCCCTCTTTCTCTGCCTGTCAGAAAAGCTACCAGGAGACAGTGAAGTTGTGTCCAGCACTGGGATCTCCTCAACATAGGAGTTCCGTGTGTCTCATCCCCAGCTTGACTCCCAGCACCAACTCATTGCTAGCAGTCCTCTGTCACCCTAAGGGTATGAAGTGAGGTGGTGACAGCTCTCATTACTGCCATGTGTTGGACACCTATTGCATGTGTCAAACTTTGTTTTTGAATGCTTGGTCTTTGTGTAATTCTCAACACAAATCCATGCATTTAATTTTGCTTCAATTTCACAGATGAAGAAACTGAGTCTCAGAGAGAGAATGCATCCCACTCAAAGCCATAGGGTTGAGGCCTGGACCATAATGATAGCATTGGCCTTAAACTTTGGAATATGTTCTGGATTCTTCCTTACCCTCTAGAGTCTGTTTGGCTCTAACTGTGACAAGGAATATAATGCCCCCTGTCCACCTAGGAGCTTGTACCAGCTCATGAGCATTAGCCGTGATATAAAGGACTGGTCCTCCTTTGTCACAACTGGGCGAACACTCTTTGGTCTAGAGGTCTGGGGGCACTAAATTGCTTCTCTGAGGTAGTTCAATATAGGTCTTCCCTATATTGTGGGAAGGTTTGTGGTGTTTTTCCCAATCTGTATTTGACCCTTAAAAGGTTTCAAGGAACTGCAGGTAAGGCAAGGGCTGTGGAAACTTCTGGGGGAAAACATTAGAATGTGGGTACAGGCACATGCAAATGAGAGAAAAGGACTATCAAAAATTAGGCATCTACTTGGTCAAGTAAGTCCTAGCCTGAGCGCTGCTTCCATCCTCAGCCATAAAGTGACCAGTGGATTCAGATGTCCGTATCCTTCCCTTTATCCTCCCTCCCCAAGTTTCCAATCTGAGCCCTGGACCTAGTGGTTGCTGAAAGAGGATAATTAGGATCCTCAGGCTGGGCTGTCCCTTCTGTACAGCAAACATCCTGAAGATGAAGGTTGTTAGGGTCTGTGGCTTTGTGGTAGTGCTATCACACTGACCTCTTGTGTTTTCCCTGCTCTGAGACTCCCAGGCCATGCTTGAATACTTGGCACAGTGCTCTGCACACCTTGGGTGTTGTGCACATGTGCATTGGTGTCCGCTGTCTGGCAGTCTTAGCATCAGTGTGGTAATGATTACCGGGTCCAGAGGCAGTCCTTAGAAGCCTTTGCTGCGCTCAGGCGCAGCTGTGCATGCTGGTCTTCAGTTCCTTTCCTGGAGTTGGGGGCCTAGAGGCCTTTCTTTTCCTTTCCCTCCATTCTCCTACCTGCCGCTGTGACAGACCACTTAGGAGACATATACTAAGCCCTCACTTTGTGCTTCTGACACCCCTAGAACTGAATGCATGCCCTTCTTACTGTAGGGACTTATGAGCAGTGGACCCTGCCTCCTCTTCTCTTATGCCTTACTCCAGCCCGGCTGGCACCCGCCACGTTTCTACCTTGGTGCCTTTGCACGTGTCATTCCTTCTGCTCAGAGATCCACTCTTCTTCCCTCCCTGTATCTGGATGGCTTTGCTTCAGCCTGAAGTTTGTTTTGTTTTTAAAAATAAATGCTTTGTTAGCTATTTTAGCTAAGTTCAGTAGCTTCTTTACACCTTTTACTTGCCAGTCTGCCCTTTGTTGTATTTTTGTTCCTTGTTCTTCACCTCCCATCTTCATTATAATGTACACGCTACAAGGGTACAGGCCCTGCTTGTCTTATTGCCCCTTATTTAATGCCTACTATGGTGCTGGTTGTTAGTGAAAACCTGACGAACAGGATAGTCGATATTAAGAGTTATCTCTCACTTAGTGAAGATTGTAGGGGCTTTACCTGTGTGATGCACCAGCCATGGACACCGTGCACCAGCCATGGACACCTAAATTACCAGCAATGTCCCCAATGTGCAGATGAGGAAGTTGAGACAGTGAGTTCTGGTCAGGAATTGAACCCAGATAGTCTGGCTTCAGTTGTCATTTTTTAGTGTCTAAGGCTTCTTGGCTTAAGTGACTGAATGAAATATGGCCCTCGTCTAGCTGGGCATGGTGGAATATGCCTTTGTTTCCAGCATGTGGGATACAGAGGTAGGTAGGTGGATCTCTGTAAGTTTGAGGCTAGCCTGGTCTATGAACGAGTTCCAGAACATCAAGGACTACATAATGAGACCCTGTCTCAAAAAAATAAAAATATAACAGAAAAGAAATATTAAATGCTGCAGAGCCCATAGGAGGGACCCAGGACAGACACACATTGTTTGTAGAAGGTGATAGGGAGGAAGGGGGCTATGAGGCTCGTTAGCTAGGGCTGGACGGATGTAGATCTCAGAGATGATGTGTCAGCTGGACTCCTAGGATTAGCTTCTCGGTAGAGGAGCCCTTTGAAGGTCTCTGCCTGCTTTTAACCATGTCCTTCCATCTTCAGGTCCTCACACCAAAGTAGTGCGGCGTATCTTCACCAACAGCCGGGAGCGATGGCGGCAGCAGAATGTGAATGGGGCGTTTGCTGAGCTCCGAAAGCTCATTCCCACCCACCCACCAGACAAGAAGCTAAGCAAGAATGAGATCCTTCGCCTTGCCATGAAGTACATAAATTTCCTGGCCAAGCTGCTCAATGACCAGGAAGAGGAAGGCACTCAGCGTGCCAAGCCGGGCAAGGACCCTGTGGTGGGAGCTGGTGGGGGTGGGGCAGGGGGTGGCATGCCCCCTGAAGACCTTCTCCAGGATGTGCTTTCCCCCAACTCCAGCTGTGGGAGCTCTCTGGATGGAGCAGCCAGCCCGGACAGTTACACAGAGGAGCCAACACCCAAGCACACTGCCCGCAGCCTCCACCCTGCCCTGCTGCCTGCCACCGATGGGGCTGGCCCCCGGTGATGCGTCTGGGGCTGCCCAGGGCCAGCAGGCAGGGCCCGTTAGGCCCCTGCATTGCTGGGCTTTAGGGCAGGTGGGATGAGAAGCAGGCAATGTACTTGATGAACTTCCCTTATAGTCTGAACTTTGGGAAGTCCCAAATGACCCTGAGCTGGTGTTTCTGTTTCCTACCTGGAAACAAGAGGAAAATGAAGTGAAGTAGTAGGTACTTTATCTGAAGATGGCACAGTCTTCTCCCTTTTCCAATCCCCAGGACTTCCCACTTAGAGGCTCAAGTGTCACTGTTTCTGGTCTAGAGTTTGTGAGCCTTGTTTTGGACGAGATCCGGGGTTGTTACCCATTACCTGAGGCATCCAGCAGCCTCTGCCTTGCCTTTAGCCCATCCCGAGCTGGCTGGAGTGGCTTTTGTGGCAGCTTCTGTTCAAATATATAGGTACCCAAGAGCTGCCCATTTCTTGAGCCCCATCTTCACCCAGGTCCGTGTTGATCCATCCAGCTTGCCAGCTGCTCCGGAGAGTCAAGCCTCGAGGTGCCTTCTTCAGGGCCTGGTTGGAAAAGTTGACCAGTGAACAGACAGCCTGATCTCAACTAGCTGGGCCAGAAAAACCCAACAGCCCTTCTTGCTCTGGGGAATCAGAGCTCTGCTTTCTCCCCACTGAGACTTGCCTTCCTATCCTGCAGCTGTGAGGATTGATTGGTCAGCAGCCTGGAGCATGCTCTGTTGGGAGAGTGACATTAGGATGAAAAGCAAGAGTGTTTGGGGCATTGGGTTTCATCTCCTGCACATCACAATGACTGTGTGCTGATGCGTTGCATGTTGGTGCTTGGGTTATGCAGCCCATGGGCTTTCCTCAGGAAGCTTCCTGTTGCAAGATTGTCTGTTGGCTGAGGGTTTGAACTTCCAAATGGAGTACAAAATGTCCCATAAATACTCCATTTGGGATTCTGCCTAATCGGTTGTTGGTGGAAACTCTGGGCCATGCTGCTAGGGCATGGAGTCCAGTCAGAGGTGAGGCCCTGGCTTGAGACCTGAGCATGCAAATTTGTTCAGCCCAACTTTAAATACACTCCTGTCACACAATTGCAGGCCCCAAGTGTGTGCATGGCAGGTTGGTTTAATGCAACGTGAGTGCCCCTCTAAAAGCTGTACATGAAATTTTTGTAAAGCAAATCCTTCTTCATCTTTTAAAGAAATAACCCCTGGAAGTCATTTTGTAAAGTGGAGAATCCTTTTGTAGTATGGACAACTGCCCCATTGTTTCTTTCCTGAATCAATACTGGTGGTGGGACTGAGTTTTCTTAAAGCTAGGCCTGTCTGTAATGAAGTTCAAGCCCATGGAACAAACTGCACAGAAGTCCTGTGTATCTGTCATTGTACCAGTGTCACCGAGCTCTCTCTCTCTCTCTCTCTCTCTCTCTCTCTCTCTCTCCCTCTCTGCCTCTCCCTCTCTGCCTCTCTGCCTCTCTCTCCCAGGTTTTGCCTTTGAGCCAGAGAGAAAATATCCAAAGGCCCCATCATGTAATGTAAGAGCCCATCACTTTTCTGTTCGAGTTTCAGGACCATTACGGTGCCTGAGTACAGACTTAGGCAGACAAAGATGGATCTTGCTCCCCTCCTCTTCCTATTAAGTACTGAGATTCCCCAGGCATAGGGACAATATGGTCAGGCACTGGGATTGTCTCATACCACACTCAGCTGTCACATATTGCCATGAACACTAAAGTTGGTTCCTTCCCATTGCTTGGGAGTTAGGACAAGGAGTCTGACCCATGTGAAAACGGAACAACTGTCCTGAGCTCAAAGGCTGTGTTGTCTACTAGGTGGAATGATGACTTGGGAATGAAAAATGTTGATCTGGAGGTGGCTTTTCTGAGAGAGATCACACATTTGTTGGGAGCTTAAGCTATGGCTCCCTTTCTCTGCTTTGTAGCATTGCTGGGATGGATGCACCAGGCAGTGGGGTCCTTAAAGAGCTCTGTTGTGCACTAAGGGTGCAGTGCAGTGGACAAGCAGCACGCATGAGATTCTGGGTTTGGTACTCAGCACAGACACAAAAGCTTCATTACCCTTAGTGCTGACCCTGCAGTGAGTTCCAGCCAGAGTTCAGGCCCTGGGCAGTTGATATTTGAGTAATTTAGCTTATAAAGACTTTCCCTTGAGCTATCCAGATCCTCATTTCTCTAGATTAATCTTAATTTCTCCCTGATTGCAAGGCAAGAGATAGACGTGAGAAAGGGAGAGAGACTGGGGATACAAGTGCCTCCAGACTGCTGTACTTCCTGCGGGGCTAGAATGGAGGGCCAGGAGTTTGGTCTTTGTAAGATCTAAGGAAAACCCTGAATTCTGTTTTCATCTTCAACACCCCATATCTTTCTCCCTTTGCCCCCTCCTCACCCTTGAATGGCAAGGTCCCAAGAATAATATCTGTACAAAAGGGGAAAATGTAACCATGAGAAACATTTGAGGAAAACAACGTAAGGACCAGAGAGAATCCTGTCTTTCAAGAATAATTCATGTTTATTTGTGGTGGCAAGTAACACGATGGTACAACCTTTATCCTTTTTCCAGAAACAAAAACAAAGGGCACAGCAACTGTAGGGAGCTGACAGCTATTTTGGCCTTTTGGGTGGGTCTAGCCATACTTGGGATCCCAGTGGTACATGACCCTCTGCAGAAGGCTTGCCCCAGCCTGTGTACATAGCACGCCATGTCTGTGGGCAGGCCCAGCACTTTCCGTCAGTGTTGTACTGTATGTGATAAACTGTGTTGGTCTCTGCATTTTTCTGCAGAAGAGGAGTAACTGCTCCGGGTACCTTGATGTTTGTATAGCCTAGAGGCCAACACTGTGGGTGTATGACTCTTTATTGGGGGGAAAACAAAACAAAAAATCCCAGTGTGGTGATGATGGTGTGTGTATATATATATATATATAAGGTTATATGGGGAAGATTTCTAAATAAAAGTTTTACAAAGGGACCTGGACTTTGTGCTTGCACGTGGCACCCCAGAGCCTGAGAATGGAAAAGGAAAAGCCTGGCAAGGCTGGGCTCCACTCCTCTCAGGAAACGGGATCCAGCTCCTACTCTCTGAACAAGCCTATAGGGAGGAAGGAGGCTACACTCAGGGGTTGGGGGGGCGCCCTTTTTTTCTCCTGCAACTTCATGGGGCTTCAGTACCCTGTCCTTGTGTTTGCAGCCCTGGGCAGCCTGGCAGATAGACCTCTCTATTGGGTTAACGTCCTCCTTCCTGTTAGATCAGTTTCCCTCGTTGGGGCCATTGTTCCCAGCAAGGGCTTAGGACAGACCCACCACTGGTGTCCTCAGGTTTCCTGATGACTTAGTGGAGGCTGTAGCTTTTACACCTAGTCTATATATATATGTCTGCACCAGATGTGTGCAGTGCTCACAGTGGCCAGAAGAGGGCGTGAATGCCCTGGAATTGTGGAGTTAAAGACAGTTGTGAGTGGCCAAGTAGGTGCTGAGGTTTCATGAATGGAATTTGAGACTGCGATTGTGGTTCTTGGGGAGGCCATTGCACACAAACAGTTGACCCCTTGGAAGTTTATAGGGTGGACATCTCCAACTAAGTGTAGCTTCTGTTTTCTCATTTAATAAGCAACTGCTGAACACCTGGCTCTAGGGGTACTGTTCTGTTGGTATAGCACTGAACAAAACAAACACGGATGCTTGCCACTGCAGCTTACATTCCAGAAGGAAGACAGTGAATGTACAATCACACGCAGTTAGAAAGTGATTAGTACTAACTAACCCACAGTGAGTTTCAGGCCAGCCTGGGCTACATGGGACAGTCTTAAAAACAAAAGCAAAAGGAGAGGTAAGGAACAAAACAAGGATAGTTCAGGAAGGCCCTAGGGTGCCATGTTTTCCATTCAGGGACAGTGTTGTCCTAGGGACAGGATCGTGTCTCTCTACCTGTTACATGGGCTAAGAGACTCTGAAAAGTCTTTTTCTTTCTTCCTCTTTGGACCTCAGTACTCATCCCCAAATCTAGAGACGTGGACACTAGCTCAGATTGTCCCCAACAGGGAATTCAATGGTTTCACAGTTAATTCCCACCCTGCCTGTGTCTAGTCTCCTCAGGCAGCTCTTGCCTTCTTGGCTTCTATCCATCTCCTAGAGGGAGAGGGTAGGATTCAGCCTGAGTGTCAGGATCTGATCTAGCCTATCAGGAAGCCCCTCAGATGTGTCAAGATCGGACCCAGCCTATCAGGAAGCCCCTCAGATGTGTCAAGATCGGACCCAGCCTATCAGGAAGCCCCTCAGATGTGTCAAGATCTGACCCAACCTATCACGAAGCCCCTCAGATATGTCTTTCTCTGGCCCAGGGCAAGGACAATGTGAGATTTGGCCTTGGAGTGGGGAGAAAAAAAAATAGATCTTAGACTCACAGACTTGAGCCACAGATCGAAGAGATTGCCATGAAAGGAGAGAAAGGAGGAGGGTAGGGAAGGAAGAATGGTATTTGGGGTGGAGGAAGTAGCCCGCCGTGTTCAGTTACAACTGAGGAGTCATGCAAGAAGTTTCTCGGGTGAGTCACTTTATCACCCTGAAGTTTGGTTTATCTGTTAAATAGGGGTGTTAGCGCTCATCTTCCAGGACTGTCATGAGAGTCTGAAATAATATATGCAAAGTGTCTGTGTCTTATTAAAAAAGATTATAAACAAAGATGTATAGACCTGCTTAGTTTCATATTAACTCTATACAAGTTAGAGTCACCAGAATGGAGGGAGCCTCAGTTGAGAAAATGCCTCCAAGATCTTGGACTGAAGCAAAACCTGTAGGTCATTTTTGTTGTTGTTGTTGTTTTGTAGGTCATTTTTTAATACATGATTTCAGAGAGCGGGCCCAGTCCATTATGGGTGGTTCCATCACTGGGGCTGGTGGCCATGGGTTCTATAAGAAAGAAGGTTGAACAAGCTATGAGGAACAAGCCTGTAAACAGCATTTATCCATGGCCTCTGCATCAGCTGTTGACACCAGGTTTCTGCCCTGCATGAGTCCTCTCCTGACTTCCTTGAAGTCAGGTGAACTGTGATTTGGGAGTGTAAACTAAATAAACCATTTCCTCCCCCCAAAAAAGAAAAAAAAGAAAAAGAAAAAAAGAAAGATGTATAGAAAACATTTTTTTTTCTTGGAAATGGGACTAGGATGGGGCTGTCCTAGCAGAAGAGAAGAGGGAAGGGTATGTATGTACAGCAGTATTAACCACTCCTCAGCAGCAGGACTTTTGGTGGGCCTGTCACTTTCCAGGTAAGGCTGGGTAGTCAGTGAGGACCACCCACTTCAGTTCAAGGGCTGAATGGAGGTAAAGTGGGAGCAGGGAAGAACCCTAGAGGCAAGTGTTATGGGAGGGGCTTGGTGTGCCAGGGGAAGGTTGGAAGGGGAGGGGGTTCCACTTCCTGTCCCAAGGATTAGAGCAGGCTGGTCCAGGAATGTGAGCGGTCTGCTGGGTCCTGTGCTCTTGCCCAGGCTACCTAGGGTGAGGTGTGCTCCTGGGGTTACTCACTTTGGTGGGATGTGAAGTGCCTTTCTAGCTCTCTCCTTGAGCGCTTGGTCTGGTCTGAGCTCTGCCCCTCCCCAGCTCCTGGTCTTTTCTCTCCACACAATAACAGGATGTGATCAGTTCAGAGAGGAAGTGGGGGAGGACTGCTGTGCTGATAGCTGGGGGGGGAAGGAGAGGGGGTTCTGACTCTCCCCTCTCTAGTCCTCCCCTGTTCTGTCAACCCACCTCTGTAGCTCCTTTTCTCCTAAGCCACTCCCTACGCTTCTATCTGAGACCAGTGGGGATGAACTTGGGTCTTCAGGTGCATGCAGGACTGTTTGCCTATGGAGAGACATGCCTTGACCACACCTTCTGCAGGGCCTGCCTTCTGGAGAGGCTTGCTGGTCAAGCTTTAGATGCTGGGTTATTTCCTGCTCTGCAGCTGCTGTAGTCTAAGGGTAGGTAGGTGGGTCGCTCAGCAGGGCTCCATCTGTCCAATGGCTGGCTTCCCAAGTCCACACGCGTATGATTCAGTACATAGGGTGGTAGAATCAATCAAAAAGTCCTGTCAAATGCTGGCTTGGTATGGCCCTGTACAATGTTTGGGTCAGGCTGCAAAAATGGAAAGTGAAATTCAGAGAGACAAGTGTCTTAATCAGGGTTCTCTAGAGTCACAGAATTTATGGAGTGCATCTCTCTCTCATCTCTCTGGAATGACTTACAGGCTGCAGTCTAACCAATCCAACAATGGCTGGCTATGAATTTAGTAGTTTCTCAGTCCCATGAGACTGGGTGTCTCAGCTGGTCTTCTATATATGCTGGAATCCTGAAGAAGTAGGCTCCAATGTCAGGGGAGGAACGGGTGTACTGGAAAGGCAGGACAAGCAAGCAGGAAGCTTTCCTTCTTCCATTGTCCTTTATAGGTTTCCAGAAGAAGGTGTGACCCAGATTAAAGATCCTTCAAGATCTGGATCAAAAGCCTGTGTCTTCCAACCTTAAGAACCATATCAAAGGCATGTTGTCTTCCATCCTCAATGACCCAGATCACAGGTTTGCCCTCTGTTACTGGATTATAGTTCATTATAAATATAGTCAAGCTGACAACCAAGAATAGCCATCACAACAAAGGACACGGAGTAGGAAGTAGGCTTAGCTGGAACTCAACACTAGGTCCACTGAGTCACCACCTCTTCAGGCCAGGGCTGTCCTTAGGACTTCCAAAGCTGATGGAAAACTTTCAGACCTGCCCTGTCCAACACAACAGCTATTAAACACATGTATCTTTTCAGTATTTGAAGGATGACTGACACACCAAGGAAATGAGTTTGTCATTGCGTTTAATTTGAATTAATTGTAAAAGGCCATGTGCAGATGTTGGTTTTTGACCAGTAAAGTTTTGACCTTCATCCATTGGGTTACTGATCACTTACTGTCTCCTCTGCTGAACCAGGCCATGCTGGGGACACAGATCAGTCGGGCAGTTGAGGCCATGCATTAAGGACTGTCCTAGAGGCCAACCAGGAGAAGAGTGAGCTCACTTAGTGGTCATGGGAAGTTTCTCAGAGAATGCTTGCTCTGGAGAGATAAGTAGAAGTTTATCAAGGGTCCAGAGAGGAATGGAAGTTGGGTGGCAGGTATGAATAAAGATGCAGCACTGGGAAGAATGGGATGTGCTTTGGAGACTGTGGCCTTGGTTGGTGGGGTATATATGTTTTAAGTGTTGGGCCGGACAAGCCTTGGGGTCTGGTCACCAGAAATCTGAGGTTCCCTGAGAGTAATGGGAGCCATAGTGAGGGTTGTGAGCAGATCAGAGGGTGGTCAGAACAGGCTTTGGGAACTTTGTAGGTAACCACAGTGGAGGTCAGCTGCAGGCATGGGCACAGGTAAGGAGTCAGAGAGCTACAGCATCCTTAGCATAGCATGATAGCCTGCTGGACATAAGCCTGAGGTGAGCTTTCTGTTGTCATGGAGACCTGGGTGTGGCTGTGAGAAGGAAATGACTACAGAACCCTAGAACTTGGAACTTAGAACTAGAGCCTAGAATCCTCTGGAACAAACCTCCAAAGAGATTTTTTAATTATAATTTTTTAACTTTTTCTGAGAGTATTATATAGCTACATCATTCTTCCCTTCCTTCTTCTCCCTCCAACTCCTCCCTTGTACCCCCTCCTTTGCTCTTTTTCAAAATCATGGCCTCTTTTCAGTTGTTATTACACATATATGTATTATCACACACACACATTTCTAAATATATGAATACCACCTGCTCAGGTCATGTAATGTTATTTGTATGTATGTTTTCAGGGCTGGTCTTTTGTTATTGGATGTCAGTGGGTGTGCTAATTCTTGGGAAAGACTCTTGCTCTCAGCATCCTTGAGTTGCCCTTTAGTTCCCTGTCTAGGGTTGAGGCCATTTGAGCTTTCCTCCGGCCATCTTAGCATGTTGATTGGTGGTGGACTTGTTTAGGTCTTGTTAAGCAGCCACGTTGTTGAGATTTCATGGATTCAGCTTCTCTGACCTTTCTAGGAGACACAATATCAGAACCAGCTTCTCGGCTTTTTCAATCTTTTTGCCCCTTCTTCTGCAGTGATCCTTGAGCCTTCAGTGCAGGAATGGTGCTGTAGATGTGTCAGTTGGGACTCAGCTCCACAACTCTGCATTTTGATCGATTGTGGTTTTCTATAGTGGTCTCTGTCTGTTGCAAAGAGAATTTTCCTTGATGAAGGGTGAGAACGTACTTATCTGTGGGTAAAGGGATAAATATTTAGAAGGTGGTTGGGGGTTATTTGGTTCAGTGAAGTAGCAGGTGTAGGCTCTCCCCCAAGGTCTGTGACTTCACTAGCCCTGAGTAGTCGGCTGGGGTTCCAGTACCAGGCATAGATTTCCACTTGTTAAGTAGGCCTTAATTCCAATTAGGGAATTGTTGGTTCCTACCAAAGTATGAGTGTCATTATTACACCCTTAGGGTTATGGATCATTCCATGTTGGTTGTTGTTGTTCATAGCTAGGTAGGACCAAGCTGCTCTTTCTTGATTCTAACACGCTGCCCAGCACTGTCTATTCAAAAATCCATTCTGTAGACATGTCTGTCCCCGATGGGACAGTTACACCAAGGTGCTGATGGGGCAGAGTGAGCTGCCTGGGAAGAACAGGTTTGGGCACAGACCCCAAGGCTGGGGAGATCAGAAAGACAGAAGTTCCTCTCAGAAGGAACATGCTCAGAAGGGTGCATGTCCTCTCAAGGATCCGGGACAGGGAAATGTGCTTCCATTTTGCAGAGGTCAGAGAGGTCAAATGGGCCAGAGAGAAGCTGCTCAGAGCCAGTCTCTCATCCCACAACAAATCAACCATGGATGGAAGGGGAAGTCAGAGGGTGGCCCCGTATAATTGGGAGATGCATGTAAAGGTTATTTCATGAGTTCCCTGATTTGAGGGAGACCCCTTGTGTCCTCATTCAATTTCCATTATGCAGATGGTAGTCTGACAATGATATCACCTACCCCTGCCCACCCCTTTGCCACCCTGTGACAAAGTCTTCCAAGACCCTTGCTCTTCTGAGATCTACAGAGAGCTATGGGACCAGGCTAGAAAACCTTTTCCCACCCAATGCCTGTGACAACCTGGCCAGCTGAGCCCTGGCAGCTCAGGGCCCTCAGTCCTTTCCAGCTCATGGCTCACCCAGCTGCAGCCTGGGACCTTCGGTGCTCCTGGGTCCCAGGCTCCGGGGGATCTCAGGGGGCTGGGCCTTCTGCCCTCTTACTGTTCCCACACAGGCTAAGGGAGGCTTGTTTCTCAGCGCTCCCGCCCCTCTCTCTAGCAATTCCCTGGGCGCCACACATTCAATGGGCTATCAGGCTTGCCCATCACTCTCACCCCCCCTCTGTTACCCCTGAATAGGTGGGATCCAGATAGCTACAGGCACTCCCATCCCCAAGCCCCCAGCCAATATCTCTGAGGACCCCGTCTGGGACCTCGTAGCTCTGCGGTGTTTACCTGCCTTACCACGCTGAGAACTGCGGGGTACTTGCAAGGCTGGCGAGCTAGCAGCCCGTTCTATTGTCTGCCACTGCCCTAAAGCTGCAGTCTCAACTGGGCACCTAAACATTAAGACTGCCTAGTCGTGCTGCTGCGATTGTGCCCCGCAAGTCGTAACATTACAGTCTCCGGTGTTTACCTCCTGGAGATAGGTGTCTCCTTTCGGGGACTCTATGTTTCTCCCCCTCTCTTGGCGTTGGCTGCGGGTGTGACAATGCAAACAGAGGTCCTGTGTAGGCAGACAGCAGGCAGGACAAGGCAGTGGCTGCTTGCCTTGCTTTTTTTGGGTGTGTGGGTGGGGGTATTCGGGTTGGCTGTAGGCCCTTCAGGGTCCACATCTGCCGGGTTGGGGCTGTGCCAAAGGCGCTGGCCTGTCCAGTTGCCTGGCTCCGCTGCGCTGAGCTGCTGGAAGCATGGAGCCTGCTGGCAGGCTCCCATGATGCTAATGAGGGCAGTCCCAGGCCAGGGGGAGGGGAGCCTTTGTCCTGCTCTTGTCTTTGCTGGAGAGTCCTCAGAGAGAGACAAGGGGCCCTCCACAGACCCAAGTACACACGATTAGCCTGCCATCACTCACATTGATGGCACTCAGAGCTCTGGAGTGTGGACAGAGGTGGGGGAAGAAGAGAAACAAACAGGTCCTGGGGAGTCCCTGCATTTTCCAGGCAGTGGCCTAGAGAAACACCCCAAGATCAACATAGAGAAACACTGCTCCCTGCTCTCCCCTCTGTTTTTTTTTTCTTTCCTTTCCAGGCTACGCCTTTGCTGTCCTCAAGATAATACCCTATCACCAGCAACAATGGTAGGCTCTGGTTAGAGTGTCTCTGATGATCTGTCCGTCCCCCCAATGCTTCTTCCCGAACTCCCAGCATCTTTTAAGCTATGTCCTGGGTAGCTATGTATGTCCTGCCTCCTTTCCCCACTGTTGTTGGGCTACTGGGGCTCAGATCTCTAGGGGCAGGTACTACCCTGCACAGAGTAGTAGCCCCACTCATGTGAAAACTCTTACCAGGCTCCAGGGAAGGTGCACAATAGACCAGTGCTTTAGGGGTGTGTGACTGATGCAAAGGGGTGAATGGTTTGATTATTTTTAGAGCAGCCCCCTCAAACCTGGGCCCATAGATACCCAAGATATTGGAGAGAATTCAGAAAGAACACGGACATGAAGGGGAAAATATTGCATCTTATTTTTAGCGGCTTTGACTGATACAGCTTTCCATCTGAGAGAGAGAGGGGGCACATAGAGAGCACAGAGAGAGAGCATCATAGGAGGAACACCAGCATCTGGGACTTTTTGCCACCAATGGAAACCATTCTCCAGTTGGGGTAGATCACATTGGTATGTTATCTATGATCATTCTTACCTTGAACTTATGGCAATTATTATTATCATTATCACTATCATTATCATTATCACTAATAATCATTATCACTAATGACTTTTATTATTATGAAAGAGAAAGAGAGAGTTTAGGCTAGGCTCAAACTTGTGACCCTCCTGCTTGGCTTTCTAGGTGCTGGGATTGTAGGTGTGTGCTACTATGTCCAGCTACCATAATATAATATTTTAACATACCTTAAGGGTTGTATTTTTGTTTCATTGGTTTTTATAATTCTGTTTTTTATTTTATGTATTTAAGACACTCATTTTAAAAGACTGCATAGACTGCACCACACTGCCCAAGAGGCCCATGCCATACAGAAGATTAAAAGTTCCTGCACAAAGGTATTCCCTTCGTTGGCTTTTCCATAGCTCCGTCTCCATCAGGATAAAGTATGGTGTTTGCGCTCCGTACATGTGCCCCTCTCCTTGATTTGGCTAAAGACTGGGAGAGAGATAAGCACAGTCTAGTATGAGTGGGAAGGGCTTCAGGTTCACTGCTCCAATATCACTCTTGAGCTGCTACTTTTAAAAGATGGTTCCTATTGCCCAGTACCTCCCACAAGCCAGTTCAGAAATAGAACAGTGAACATGGAATTTTCCTGATAGAAAAAAAAGGAGAACAGGAGATAAATTAAATAAATGGTGGATTCCAGGGGGTTAATGCCAAAGAGCAAAATAAAACTAGAAAAGGAAATAGGTGGGGTTTATAAAGCTGAATTTGCAGAGATCCAAAGGTCTGAATTGGAAAGCCTCAGGGATTAGATAACCTTAGAGTCAAGACCCAAGGGAGATGAAGAGAAAGCTATGAAGACATCTGGGAGAGAGTATCTGTCACAGGGAGAGCACAGGGAGTGCAAAGGTCCTGAGGTCTATGTGGGCCTGCTGTGGCCGGGGACCAGCAGGAGGCTTGTGCGGCTGGAGTAAGGGAAGAGGGAGCAGGGGACAGGTTAGAGACATCATGTAGAGAAGCTAGGCCATCCTGAGGGCTAGAGCTTTTGTGTTTTGACTAGCTCGCAAATTAAGGTTTAGCTTGAATTTCTATCTGCCACGCTGAGAACAGACAGAATGGAACATAAGCAGGAGTGAGGAGACACCACAAGCTTACAACATGGAACTTGAAGCAAACCTGGAAAGGGAGGTTACTTGGCTCAGGGTGGATATGTTTAGAAAGAGTCAAGAGGATTTACTGGCAGCTTGGTGTGGAGAGTGTCAGAGAGAAAGTCAAAGGCAACCACAGGGAGGGTGGGATGCCATATGTCAAGGGGAACCTGTGGAGGGGAAAATGTTCAGTGGTTTGAGCCCAGGAGCTCATTTTGGGCATTTTACTCTTTCATTTGAGCTGGGTCTCACCATGTAGCTCACCATGTAGCCCAGGCTGGCCTCAAACTCACAAAGACTCTCTGGGATTAAAGGCACACACCACCAGGTGACATCTTACTTCTGAGATGCCAGTTGGGAGAGTGGTCCAGGCTAGGAGGCATCACTTCTAGCTGGGCTATGACACAGCGGACAAGCATGCCCATCATTAGCCGTCATTCCTGCTCCTACTGGCACCAGTCAGGTGCTTTTCATTAATCTCCTCTCAGTCTCTCTACAAGCTCAAGGGAAAGCAGCTAATAATATCCCTTTGTATGGATGGATAAACTCACTCAAGATGTAAGGGCCTTGCTGTTGTCACCACCAGAGAAAAGCAAAGCTGGGGTTTCAGTTTGCATTGGTCACATTTCAGAACTCAAGCTCTCAAAGCCATTAAAAATGCTTATTTTTATATTTATTTATTTTTGATTTTTCAAGACAGGGTTCTCTGTGTAACAGCCCTGGCTGTCCTGGAACTAGCTCTTGTAGACCAGGCTG